>PVIR01014904.1:0-39318 GCA_004026965.1 Petromus typicus | reverse complement strand
CGGGAGGCAGAGGCAGGAGGATTGTGATGTGAGTTTGAGGCTGAGCTCAGGGCCAGCCTGAACCACAAAAAATGCGAGACCCTGTCTCAAAAAACCTTAAAAAAAAAAAAAAAAGAATATTTTATTTTCCTGGGCCGGGGATTTAGCTTAGAGGTTCAGGCGCCTGTCTTTCAAGCGCAAGGACCTGGGTTTGAGTAACCACATACAATACTGGCCGTGGAGACTCACGCCCAGCAACAGTCAGTACCACATACCACAGTGCCGGGCGTGGTGGCTCATGCCTGTAATCCCAGCATGCGGGAGGCAGAGGCAGGAAGATTGCTGTGATGTGAGTTGGAGGCTGAGCTCAGGGCCAGCCTGAACTACAAAGTGAGACCCTGTCTCAAAAAAAAAAAAAAAAAAAGAATATTTTATCTTCTTAATTCAGCTTTGGTATTCTTATGTATCTAGGAATCTGTCCATTTTATCTGCTTATTCCCTCTTAGAGTACAGATTCTCAAAGTAAGCATTGATGATATTTTGGATTTCTTCAGAATCTGTTGTGATTTTACCTTTTTCATTCCTAATTGCAGGTACTTGTGTCTTTTTTCCCTTTATATGAAAATGTTGGCTAACAGTACTATTTAATCTTTCAAAGAATCAACTCTTTGATTCATTGATTCTTTGTATTGTTTTATTAGTCTCAGTTGGATTAATTTCTACTCTGATATTTATAATCTCCTCCCTTCTACATCCTTCAGGTTTAATTTGCTCTTGTTTAAAGAAATGTGATGTTTGGGCCAGGGATTTAGCTCGGTGGTTCCGGCGCCTGTCTTGCAAGCGCAAGGGCCTGGGTTTGATCACAGTAACCACATACCATACTGGGTGTGGACACTCATGCCCAGCAGCAATCATTATCATGTACCACAGTGCCAGGTGTGGAGGCTCATGCCTGTAATCCCAGCACTTGGGAGGCAGAGACTGGAGGATTGCTGTGATGTGAGTTTGAGGCTGAGCTCAGGACCAGCCTGAACTACAAAGTGAGACCTTGTCTCAAAAAGAAAAATGAAATGGTAAGTTCAGCACAATGTTATTTATTTGAAGTATTGTTCTGATATGCTGTAAATTTCCCTTGTAGGACTGCTTTTTTTGCATCTCATAAGTTTCATTGTATTGTATTGGCATTATTATAGAAAATGCCTTTTGGGGCCGGGAATATAGCTCATTGGTTTCCACGCCTGTCTTGCAAGCGCAAGGACTGGGTTTGATCCAGGTAACCGCATAACAGTACTGGGCGTGGAGACTCACACCTGTAATCCCAGCACTCGGGAGGCAGAGGCAGGAGGATTGCTGTGAGGTGAGTTTGAGGCTGAGCTCAGGGCCAGCCTAAACTATAAAGTGAGACCCTGTCTCAAAAAAAAAAAAAAAAAAGAAAAAGAAAATGCCTTTTTTCTTCTTTAATTTCATCTGTGACCTATTGGTTGTTTAAGAGGCTGCTATTTCATTTCCATGTGTTTATGCAGTTTTTGTGGAGATTTTTTGCTGTTGATTTCCAATTTCTTTGCACTATGATCTGGTAAAACACATGCCATAATTTGGTTTACTCAAGCATGTTGTATGGATTGTGTGGTCTATTTTGGAGCATGTCCTATGTGTAGTTGAGAAGAATGTACTGTTGTGAGGTGGAATACTCCATAAATATGTACTAAGTCTATTAGAGTTTATATTTCTTTCTTTCTTTGTCTAGTTGGTCTATTCCTTGCCCCCCCCTTTCCTTCTCTCCCTCTCTCCTGCACCCCCCACCCCCATCCCCTGGGCCAGGGGTTGAACTCAGGACCTTCTACTTGTCAGGCAGGCATAGTGCCACTGAGCTACATCCCTGGCCCTAGTTGATCTATTTGTGACAGTGGGATATTGAGGTGTCCTATTACTGGGGGACCTGATATTCTATCCTTACATTGTCCTTACATATACACTGCTGTGTATATTTTTAATATAATTTTTAATCTCTTGGCATCTGTTTGAATTTGTCATGGAAACTAGTTCTTTGCTCTCCTGGGAATTCATAGTTTCTGTCACTTTTTAAAGCTCCTCTAGTTGTTTAAAAATCTAGATTCACTAATATGTCCTTCATTATGGTCATTATCTCTAGTTATCTGTGAAATTATATGATTTAGTTTTTCTAGAGCCTTACTTACTTGCTTTATTAACTTCTGCAGCTGCTATTTCAGAAAGTTCAGGTGGGAAGCTTCTGATTTCTTCCACATCATTGCCCTGTGGATTTGCTTTGAGTGAGCTGGGGGTCTGGGGCTGCATCCTGATTGTGTTCTCTCATTTCCAACTTAAAAAAATTTTTTTTCTGCACTGATGTTTGTAAATTGCTTATGGTAGGTAGTTTTGTTATAGTATCAAGACATCCTTGGGAATTGACTACTTTCAAAGATGTCTTCATGGTGTGGCTGGCTTTTGGCTTTTGAGTCAGTCCCAGGATCCTGTCTCTTCAATTTATTAGGGATGAACAGTTGCTCCCTTTTATTTGTCCTCCCACCCAGTTCTTTGGTACTGGACTATGGTATCATTTGTGACCCCCAGACAATCTCTATTGGTATACAAGGAAGTACAACTCATAACAACAACTGTGTCAACTTTGCAAGGTAGTCCATTCATTAATAACAATAGTATCAAGTACAATCTAGGAAATGACAAACCGTGGTAACTGTTAATTTGCCACCTTAAACCTAAGGGGCTAAAATCTAAAATAAATCAGAAAATTATATACAGAAAATAATACCTTTAGCCTGCCTGTGGTGTTGCATGCTTGTAATCCTAGCACTTAGGAGGTTGAGGCAGGAAGATCATCAAGATTTTGAGGCCAGTCTGGGCTACATAGTGAGTTCAGTCATAAGTTCATAGTGAGCCAGCTTGCACTGTATGAAAACAAAATGAAAGAAGATATCCCCTCAAAGAGCAGTTTTACCCTCAGAGAAAATTTAAAAGGCTTAAGGGGAGAACATGGAGAATTAATAGAGATTAGAAACAAGGCTGAGGGACAAATAAATACTACCATGCTTCCAGAAACTGGTAAGAAGACAGGAAGGAAAAAAAGAAAAGACAAGCCAAGGATTTGGCTCAGTGGTTTCAGTGCCTGCCTTGCAAACACATCTTGAGTCTGATTCCTGGTACTACCAAAAAAAAAAAGTCTTCCCTTGGGGCTTTACCTGGCATGTGTAAAGTCCCAAGATTGATCCCACTACCACATACCACAATGCTGGGCATGGTGGCTCATACTGTAATCCCAGCTCTCAGGAAGCAGAGGCAGAAGGATTTCAGGGAGTTCAGGCTAGCCTGGGCTATGTAGTTCAGGGCCAGCCTGAACTACAAAGCGAGACCCTGTCTCAAAAAAAGAGAACTAAATATAACCAAAAAAACCTCTAAAAACATGTTCATACTCAAGAGAAAAGAAAGAGAGAGGGGCCGGGGAGTTAGCTCAGTGGTTCCGGCGCCTGTCTTGCAGGCGCAAGGGCCTGGGTTCGATTCTCCGGTAACCACATAACAATACTGGGTGTGGGTCTCCACACCCAGCAGCAACCAGTACCACATACCACAGTGCCGGGCGTGGTGGCTCACGCCTGTAATCCCAGCACTCGGGAGGCAGAGGCAGGAGGATTGTGATGTGAGTTTGAGGCTGAGCTCAGGGCCAGCCTGAACCACAAAAGCGAGACCCTGTCTCAAAAAAAACCTAAAAAAAAAAAAAAAAAGAAAGAAAGAGAAAAATATCCCAAAAGCAAGATAGAAGAGAAAAAAAAAAAAAAAGATTTCTGTGTGATTTGAAGCCTGTGTTTATCTTCTGGGCCTACAACCTTGTGGTAGTGTCCATTTTGGGGCATACCTCCACTGTCTCTGATAAAGGAGGCAAATAGAGCCTTAATCCATCCTGGATAATTTTAGCAAGCCTGCAGTAGGAATAGGGTAGAGTACTGATGGTGTCCTGTTCCAGCCCACAGAAGGTCAAGCGGCTCCTGGCCGCTGTTTGTAGAGTTGGGGCCTGAGCTTGGTGTCAAGGAGAAAGTGCAGTTCGCCACCCTCTCTTTCTGTATTAAAATTTGTCTCCTCATTTTTCCACATGAGCTCCAGTTCTCCTTTCAAATTTTTCCTGAGTCCCAGGCATCCGTCTTCCTTTCTGTTTCTTCCACAGGCTGTTATCTTCCAATGTCTGGATTCCAAATCTCAGAGAGGCTTACATACTGCACTACTACTTAGTGCTCCTCCATATTCTCAGAAGTCCTGTATTTTAATAATATTGTGACATTAATTTTTGAACCTAATCCTTATTTTTCTTGGTAAAAAGTGAAATTGATTTGATTTTGGGGGTAGAGTTGGAAGGCTGGAGCACAGGACAGTCACATTGGTAGATTGTTGTTATTTGGAAATATCGATTCCATTTTTCATTTGAAGCTGGGAGCAGCTAAAGTTAGTTTTTTGGCATTTAACTCAATTCTTTTAAAAATAAAGCCAAATATTTCTGTGAGTTACCACTTTACAATATAGATTCTATATTTGGCACAAGTTTATATTTTAACACTAAAGTTATTAAAATTTAGTTAATAACTTCAAGCATGGTGTAGTAAATAGCAGCGTACATGTAGTTTCAGCTCCTCGAGAGGCTGCTGTGGAAGAATCACTAGATTCTAGGAGTTTGAGACAGCCTGGGTAACATAGAGTCCATTTAAAAACAATAAACTTACTCATCTTTTCTCATACTTTTATTTCCTTAGACATTTGAGCCTGTAATCCATATAGTCCTTAACCTTTCAAGATGTATGATGAGGTAGGGTGTGGGAGATAGGGTGTTGTGAGTCCCCAGTGAGTCTCAGCAAAAGGATTTACAAACAACAATTGGAAAACCTTGAAGAAAAGGCTGAGCCTGAGCTCCAGTCTTGCTACTCTGAGCAGTGGCAGCAAAAGGCCAAATACCTGCAGCAGCAGAAGAGCTATAACCCAAACTCGCACCTTTATTTGGTTCCAAACTTTCACACCCAAAGCCCTAGCATGCATAAAACTAGGAAGTACCAAGCTTGCACACCCATAATTCTAGAAAACAGGGTGGTTCCACAATAATCCTTGTAGTTGAAGAGCCCATAGGGTAGGACAGAGATCCTTAAATCCCAGTAAGTCTTTAGGCCAATAATCCTACTGCATTAATCCTGGTAGTTTTAAGATGCAGCCCGCAGTAATTCCAGTAGTTGATTCCCAATAATCCCAGTAGTTGATCCGTAGGGCAGGGCTGTCATTCCCAGTTTCCAACAGTAGGGTTTTGTTTTTGATTTTTTTGTCTCCTCTAATTTTGATATATCCCTCCTTTCCTGATCCACTCCCTCAGCATTAGCTTCCTTAAAATAGCTAGATTTAAGAGATTGGAAGAAAGTTAATTTAGGTAAATATTTATAGTAATTGATTGATGTCAACTCTGGCTGAAAGGTAATGAAAATATGCTTCTAGCTCTTTCTGAAAATTGATCTTTAAAGTAATTTGTTAAATTGGAAATCAATAATGTCATGCCTATTAATTGAAGAATGTAATTATTTTTTAGAAAATAGTACTTCAAAATCCTTTGAACTGAAAGTCTTGAAAAGCTTTTTGATCTTGCTTAGAATAACAGAAGAAATGTTCGTTAAGTCTGACTGATGAAAGAAGGTTCTTCATTTTGCTTTCCATAGTACCATTGTTTTTCTCTTTCTGGTACAGTAAGTCTTTGACTTATGAACAAATTTAATTCTGCAGAAAGTTCAATTGGTTTGAATCTGACAAAGTGAGTCTTATATAGTACACCTGTGAAAGTTTGAAATAAAATGTTCCTAAATCAGGGATTTTACTGCATCTATATTGGTTAATTTGCCAATTTAAAATGTTTTTAAACTTTTAAAGCATTTGTGCTGGAAATGGTGATGCATGTCTATAATCCAAACTCTTGGTAGGCTGAGGCAAGAGGATTATCAAGAGTTTGAGACCAGCCAAGGCTATGTTGTGAGTTCAAGACCAGCCTAAACTAAACTACATAGTGAGACCCAGTTGTAAAGATAAAAGGTATTTGTGCTTCATTATTATCAAATTAATTAATTAATCCATTTATTTGAGACAGGATCTCACGTTGTAGTTCAGGCTGGCCCAGCCCTCTGCCTCATGAGAGTTGGGATTATAGGTGTGAATCACCACACTTGCATTGTGATATGTGATTCCCGGGGATCAAACTCATCAAACTCGGGACTTTACACTTGGCAGGCAGATGCTAGAGCCAGTGAGCTAAATCCCCAGCTCCCAAATCAATCTTATGTCAATTTAATCTTGTATTTTGGAATAGTTTTAGATTTGCAAAAAAAAAAAAAAAAAAATGAGGGGTAATTTATTAACATCTAGCATTATTGTGGTACATTTGTTATAATTAATGAACTAATGTTGATACATAATTACTAAAGTCCATACTTTATTCAGATTTCTTTTTTTTTAAGGTTTTTTTTTTTTTTGAGACAGGGTCTCGCTTTGTAGTTCAGGCTGGCCCTCAGCTCAGCCTCAAACTCACATCACAGCAATCTTCCTGCCTCTGCCTCCCGAGTGCTGAGCCACCACGCCCGGCACTGTGATGTGTGGTACTGATTGCTGCTGGACGTGAGTCTCCACTCCCAGTATTTTATGTGATTACCAGGGATTGAACCTGGGTCCTTGCGCTTGCAAGACAGGCGCCGGAACCACTGAGCTAACTCCCCGGCCCTATTCAGATTTTTTTTTAACAGTGTCTTTTTATCCATTTTCTCATGTGTATGCATGTATGTTTGAATTTTTTTAGGATTCCATTCAGGCCACCTCGGTATTTTTAGTAATTGTATCTCCTTAGAACCCACCTGGCTCAGACCTCGTTTTTTAAGTGACCTTGACAGTTTTAAAGAGTGTAGTTATTTTTATGGACTATCCCTCAATTGGAGTTTGTCTATAGTGTGAAGTTTATCCTCTTTGGAGAAGGAGCACAGAATATAGTGCTATTCTCATCTCATCATAGGGAAGATACGCTACACATACTCAACCTGATGTATTACTGTTGGCCTTGATCACCTAGCTGAGATAGTATTTCTCTAGTTTCTTCACTATGAAATTATTTTTTTCCTCCTCCTCTTTTTTTCTACACTGTACTGTTTGGGAGGAAGTCGTCATGTGTATCCCATACTTAATGAGTGGGAAATTACATTGCAATCCCCCCTTCATTTGTTCTTCAATATTGGAGAATAAAGCCATAGTTTTCACACTGAACTATATCCCCAGTGCTTTTTTTTAATTTTAATTTTATTTTTTTGAGACAGGATCTCACTTTGTAGTTTAGGCTTGTCCTGAACTCAGCCTCCAACTCAGCAGTCCTCCTGTCTCTGCCTCCTGAGTTAACTGGGATTACAGGCGTGAGCCACTACGCCCGGCATGTGGTATGTGGTACTGATTGCTGGTGGGGGTGAGTCACCACACCCAGCATTGTTGTATGTAGTTAGTGGGGATCAAACCTGGCCTTTGCATGGCAGGCACCAGAACCACTGAGCTAATACCCTGGCCCAGCCCTTTATGTTTTGAGACAGGGTTTTACTACATTACCTAGGCTGGATTTAAATTTGCAGTTTTTTTGCCTCAGTCTTCCCCCAGTGCTGGGTACTGTGGATACTACCATACTCATCTTGCTGCATCTTCTTGAGGTTAGAGTATTTATAAATTACTTGTAATCATTATGTACCAAGGATTTCTCTTTTCTCTCTCATTTGTTTATTTACTCAGTCGTATCATTACTAACTCTTGTCATTTTGATGGTGTTTTCTCTTTTGGAGACAGGGTCCTTGCTATGTAGTTTAGGCTGTTCTTGAACTCACTTTGAAGCACCCAGGCTGGCCTGAACTGGTGACAGTCCTCCTGAGTCAGCCTAGGATTACAGGTGTGCATTGTCACAACTGTCTAAATTCATTCTGAATGTAGTGTTAAATAAGTAGTTAGTAGACTTTTTCTTCCATATTATTCTATTGTTTTATTGTTTACTTACGTGTTTATTTAAGTATAAACACCTAAAGTATATTTTTGTAGATTCTTTGTATTTCAGTAGTTTCAGATGGAGGCAGGCATTTTTTGCCATGTATACTACCTTATGTGAACCTGCTTTTGCATGAACCTAAAGTTTTTCTCTCTCATTTTTGTGTTTATTAGGTTTTTTTTGTGATGATGTTACACTAGGTCTCCCACACTCCTGAGGCACACTTTTTTGGTGTATGTGTAGTGCATCTCTAGAAAAAGAACCCAAGCATTTTCCCTCTCACATATTTTCATCCCCACCCCCCCTTAATGCGGCTTGAACTCAACAACCTTGTGCTTGCAAGGCAGGTGGCAGCTCCACTAAGCTAAATCCCTGGCCCTGTTTTCATCTTTTTTAAGCTGCAGCAATTTTAATTTAACTCTAAATGCATATTGTTTCTTTAAAAATGTTAAAGACATTAGTGTAAGTAAAAGTTGAACAAGAGCTGTAAAGAGTTAACAGCTAGCTTACAATAAACATGACATTTATGTGAAAGTAGATTTTGAACAGTTAGATATATAACAGTTTTATGAATTATAAGGCAATATAAAGATTGAAATGAAGTCACTCAGTGGACAGACAACAAAGGTTCAGCAAGAATTGGTAGTAAACAGGACTGTGTGAAAACAAGAGTATCATGGAGCCGGGGATTTAGCTCAGTGGTTTGAACATGTACCTTGCAAGTGCAAGATCCGAGTTTGATCCCCAGTAACCACATACTGTGATGCTGTGGTGACTCAGTGCCCATCAGCAATCAGTATCACCCATCACAGGAGGAGCATCATGAATCCAGGGATACTCTGGACTACATGGCAAGACACTGTCTAAAAACAAAACAAAACAAAAACAGGCAGATAAACAAGAAAGAGGAAAGAGGATAGCAGCTGAGTGTGGTGCTTAGGTTCAATCCCTAGTAACCACAAACCACAATTCCAGGTATAGTGGCTCATGCCTGTAATCCCAGCACATGGGATGCAGAGGCCGGAAGATAACTGTGAGTTCAAGGCTGGCCTGACCTTACATAGTGAGTTCAGGGCCAGCCTGAACTACAAAAGCGAGACCCTATCTCAAAAACAACAAAAGACAAGAGTATCATAAAGGAGGGATTCTGTCTTATAAAGTTTTATATCCTCATTTCCATTTATTAAGGTTTCTATCTATAGAAGTTTGAGGTTTGAGTAACAGACAAATGGTCAGGAGGCAGGGGCTCAAATAGAGTTAAAAAATGAAAACTGGCTACATGGTAAAACAGATTTATTTTCCTTTTCTGAACCTGTGTTGTCGTGTTGCTGCTTGTATAGCTCATGTCTGCTCAGGTTGTTAATACAGTAGAACTAGACTGACAGCGCTCTTTTTAAAAACTTTTAGTGCTGGGAATTAAATCCAGGGATTTGACTATGCTAACCAAGCACTCTACCACTAAGTAGTATCTCCAGCCCTTTTTATTTTATTTTGAGACGGCATCTTGCTAGATGGCACTGTTCGGGCTTGAATTTGTGATCTTTCTGTCTTAGCCTCCCAAGTGCTAGGATTTCAAGCATGGACATCCACTCCTGGTTAGTTACCTGTTGTTTCTTAATGAGTTACCACAAATAGCAGTTTAAAACACCACATTTATTCTTTGACTTTTTTTGTGTGTTGGCGGCCTTGACCATACCTTAGCTGGGTCCTCTCCTTGGAGTCTCACAGGCTGCAATTGAGCTGGCTCAGGATTGCCAGTGCAGTATTGTGGCTCCCGATGTGTCTCAGTGGTAGATGTTGGCCAGACCTAGTTTATCAGAAGCATGACTGATGAGGGAGCCACTTCAAGCTTTTCTCAGCTTCATGGCAGAATTTATTACCTACAGCTCTAACAAAATGGGTGTTATACTCTTATATATTATACACACTTAATTTTATCGATTACAAACTGTTAGAGCTTATGTCTAGATGTTCCCATAAAGCCTCATGCAAATAAGATGAAGCTTTTTCGGAGATAGTTGATAGGTGATTGATTCAAGATGCAGTGCTAGGCCTGAGGGCACTAGGATTAAGGGTATAGATGCTGCTGGCCCTAAGTAATCTAAGGTAACATAAAAGGGGCAGGAAGACTGTTAAGGCCCCTTGTTTTTTTGCTGTCTTCTACTACCATGAACTGTTGCCCCTTGCTGTGTTCTACCCTGCTTTGGAGCCAGGCAATTATGAACTGAAAACTATAGAAACTGTGAGCTGAATAAACTCTTCCCATCCTTTGGGTGTTGGGGTATTTTGTCTTAGCAATGAGAGGGAAGTAGCTAAGACACAAACAAATCATAGTTCTTGACCGAATTCAAAGGGAAAGGAATTGCACAAATATATAATACTAGAAGGTGTGGATTATGGCTGCATCTTTTTTTTTTTTTGAGACAGGGTCTCACTTTGTAGTTCAGGCTGGCCCTAAAGCTCAGCCTCCAACTCACATCACAGCAATCTTCCTGCCTCAGCCTCCCAAGTGCTGGGATTACAGGCGTGAGCCACTATGGCTGCATCTGAAAGTGAATCTGTCACTGCTCATTTTTGTTTAATCATTTTTGCTTTTTACTATCTCCTTTGTCTGTTACTCCTCTTTCCTAGCCACAAATGAGAAAAAGAAGAAAAAAGAAAAGGGAGATAATGTGATTTGTGGTTCTTTCTCTTGTAGTGGGGTTAAAATTGAATTCAGTGGATCCAACAATGAGCATTGATCTTAAATACTTGGGAGTACAGCTACCATTGGCTTCAGCCACAAGCTTCCCATTTTGGAATTTTACAGGAACCAACCCTGCCTCTCCTGGTGAGTGAATAGTATTTATAAAATTGAACACAACTTAAAGATTGGATTATTTCTGATACCACATAAAAAAAGCTATGATTTGTTGGAGATATTTAGGATTTTAAAGTAGGTCTTTTGTTTCTTGGCATAATGTTAATAAATGATTATACATTTTAGATATATAATTACATTTTAGTAATTTGGCATATGCTATTGGCTTGCTAGAATTTGGTCATCTCTTTTACTTTTCTCCTATAGATGCCGGATTTCCCTTTGTTTCTAGGACAGGGAAGACCAATGACTTTACCAAGATCAAGGGATGGAGGGGAAAGTTTCATAGTGCTGCTGCATCTAGAAATGAGGGTAATTAGTTTTTAAAAACATTCTTAATAGATTTTGAAACATGTAGCCAAAACTATATTAAACTTTGTGTAGTCATTTTTCCTTAACTTTTCTTTTCATACTTTCTTTTTTTTTGGGTACCGGGGATCTAACTCAGGATCTTGTGTTGGCAAGGCAGGCACTGGAACCACTGAGCTAAATCCTTCTCCATACTTTCAACTGAACTGAAAATAAATATTTACTGGTTTTTGTTTCTGCATGGACTGAACCTTGAGGTTCAGTCACTTAACATGCAAAGCTTGAGTAATACCTACACTTAAAAAAAAACATCACCTTCTATTTTTCCTACAGTTATAAAACCATTTTGAAACAGTATTTTAGAACTTATATATGCATCAGAAGTATATAGTAATTCCTGATAATTTTATACTTGTAAACTTGATCCAAGTGTTCAGTGATGTTGTACCTATTAGCCAAGTGCTTTTCCTTTCTTCTTAAATTTGTTTGCTGTTTATACTTCAGCTCGGCAATTTATTATTTGTTTGAAATAGTCTTTCACACCTTTAAATCTTTCTGTGATATTATGACAGTGCAGTTTGACATTTTGCTAAACATTTTATTTTCTTTACAAACTATGGGGTGTGGTGATGCACTCCTGTAATTCAAGCACTCAGGAGGCTGAGGCAGATGAATCACCATGAGTTCCAGACTGGCCTGGGCTACATAGTGAGTTCAAGACCAGCCTGAATTACAAGGTGAAATTGTTTCACCCCCTCCTAAAAAAACAAATATAAAACCCCAAAAAGCCAAATGTTATGTTCTTTTTATGATTTCACCTTTTCTTTCACATTTCATTATCATGTTGCAGGTATATTGATCTTTAAATAGAAATCTGTGAAGGATTTAAATATAAATCTGTTGAGTTCTGCTTTGATTTAATTCTAGGTTTTGATCTTAATGATTTTACTTTTTTGTGGTTTTTCTATTGTTAGGATAAAAGTTGCCAAAATATAGCTGGCTTACGGTAGTGTTTCGGAGAAATCAGTACTTTGATAATTTAAAGATTAGGCATAATTTTATTTATTTATTTATTTATTTATTTATTTATTTATTTATTTATTTTTTGAGACAGGGTTTTGTTTTGTAGCCCAGGTGATCCTCAAACTCTCAGCAGTTCTCCTGTCTCTGCCTCCTGAGTACTGGGATTACAGGCGTGAGCCACCATGCCTGGGGCACTGTGATATGTGGTACTGATTGCTGGTGGCCATGAGTAACCAAACCCAGCATTGTGAAATGTGGTCACCAGGGATTGAATTTGGGACCTTGTGCTTGCCAGGCAGGTGCTGGAACCACTGAACTAAATCCCTGGCCCATTAGACATAATTTTACAGAATGGATTTTCATGCAATTAGTGAGATCTAGAAATCTTTCTTTCTCTAGTTCTTTTCATATAATTACTATCTGAAATGCCTCACTTGCTTTTGTATTTCCTTCTTTCTGAGGAGGAACAAGTTAAAAGTTTTAATAGTTTGATGTTACTTAAATAGTCTGGGCCTTTTAAAGTTTTTTCCCAATCCCTAGAGCTCTAAAGATGTGTACAAGATTTCATTGTTTTGTGTCTTATTTCTAGGTGGAAATTCAGAAGGTTCACTGAAAAACCGTTCTGCTTTCTGTAGTGATAAGCTAGATGAATACTTGGAAAATGAAGGCAAGCTAATGGAAACAAGCATGGGTTTCTCTTCCAATGCTCCTACATCTCCTGTGGTATACCAGCTTCCCACCAAGAGTACCAGCTATGTACGAACACTTGATAGTGTACTAAAGAAGCAATCTGCCATTTCCCCTTCTACCTCTTACTCTTTGAAGCCTCATTCTGTACCTAGTGCCTCTCGAAAGGCAAAGCCTCAGAACAAACAAACGGCACTCAGTGGCCGAAGTAAATCATCTTATAAATCTATTTTACCATACCCTGTTTCACCCAAGCAGAAACATACTCTTGTGATTCCAGGAGATAAGATTACCAAGAATTCTTCAAGTACTATCTCAGATAGTCAGGTGAATACTGTTGTGGTGCCAACTTTAGATGAAAATGTATTTCCAAAGCAGATTAGTTTGCGGCAGGCACAACAGCAGCAGCAACAGCAGCAGCAACAACAGGGAACTCGCCCTCCAGGCTTGTCCAAATCTCAGGTAAAGCTAATGGACCTGGAAGACTGTGCACTTTGGGAAGGAAAACCCAGGACCTATATCACTGAAGAGCGAGCAGATGTATCTTTGACAACTTTGCTTACAGCTCAGGTAAGTTTGTTTTGCTTCCTGGAAACATTATTGGTGCTTTGCTAGAGATGAGAATGTAACCTTTTGGTAGAGGGGTCAGGTAGTTTTTACCATTTAGTTCCCAGTGACAACTAAGGAGATGGCATCCCCGTTTTTTTTTTTTTTTTTTAAAGACAGAATCTATGTAATTTAGACTGGCCTTGAATTTGTGATGATCCTCTTGCTTCAGTTCCTGAAAGTGGGGATAACGAGTGTCTGTCATGCCCAGCCTCATTCATTTGTTCTTCACCAGATAGTTAATCAAGAGTAAATATTTCCTGCCAGCAGAATGAGACTGTGCAGTTGAGCTTTTGAATTAAGTCCTATGTTGCTATGTAAAGGCAGGTGGCCATTCTGAAAACCACTGATTACGTTCCTCATCAGGGTTACATTGCTAGTCCTCTTAAAATGATTTTGAAAATTTCGTCTACAGGGTACTATATGTCAGAAAAGCCAAAAATTTTAAGTCTGTAAAGTAAAACTTGAATGTTTTATAAAATTTTAAAGATCTGTAAATTTTTTTTTGAGACAGGGTCTCACTTTTTGTAGTGTAGGCTGGCCCTGAGCTCAGCCTCCAACTCACATCACAGCAATCCTCCTGCCTCTGCCTCCCGAGTGCTGGGCTTACAGGCATGAGCCACCATGCCTGGCACTGTGATATGTGGTACTGTTTGCTGCTGGGCATGAGTCTCCACACTCAGTATTGTATATGGTTAACCAGGGATCGAACCGGGTCCTTGCGCTTGCAAGATAGGCGCCGGAAGAACTGAGCTAAGTCCCCGGCCCAGGATTTGTAATTTTTAAGTGACATACTTACTTTATCTGCCTCTGATGTATATGAAAAGACACAGCAACATGTTAATTTTTAGTCATGAATTTTTGTACCTTTCTATTTTAAAGTTTTGTACCATTGAGTATGGTGTCACACACCTGTGACCCCAGCACGTGGGAGGCCAACACTGAGGCAGGAGGATTGCTGTGTGTTTGAGGCTAGCCTGAGTTTCATAGTAATTTCATAGTAATTTTCATAGTAAATTCAAATCCAGCCTGAATTACAGAGCAAGACCCTGCCTCAAAAATCGTTAAAAATAAAGTTCTGTACTGAGGATTGGCAGTATAGTTCAGTAATGGATCCTGTGTGTAGCAATTAAAAAGAGTAAAATAATGTACTGAAGATCATCAGATAATTGGAACTGAATACAGATTCTGTATTTTTATTACTCATAGACTTAATACATGTATAATTCCTACCCTTTTTATTAAGTTATAGAGCCAAGGCTGGCAGGCTTTTTTATATGGAGTCAGATAGGAAATGTTCTATTTTTTCCAGCTTTGCTGTTGTGCTGTAAATAATACATAGATGAATGAAACTGGCTGTGTCGTAGCCAGATGTAGTGGGTTTGGCATGTGGGTCTTAGGTTTGTGAGCTCCTGCTAAAGAACATAATTGAATAAAGTCCTTACTTATATTTATGTATTGTTTTTTGGCACTGCATATTGAACCCAGAGCTTTTGCACTGAGTTCCCTTCCCAGAACTTTTTTTGTTTAAGACGGGGCCTCACAAAGTTGCTAAATTTCTCAGGCTATGTTCAAATTTGGACCCTCCTTCCTCTGTAAGCCTGTCAGATGCCACAACATGCCTGGCTCATCCTTGGTATTTCTGCCCTGAATTAATGTGAAAATTTATTCTTTTGCTTATTGGTGCCATGCATTATAATGGGAGATTCCTTGGAGACTTAATTATATTCACTTTCTGTCCTTTGAATCGGTGTTATTCTTGTACTGTTGGTACTCAAAATCAGAGAGGGTAGCAGACCAATATGTCTGTAAGTTGGTCGTAGTGTCCAAGAATGACTTAATAGTATTTCAACATTTTGCTTTAATTTTAGGCATCTCTGAAAACTAAACCTATCCACACAATCATAAGGAAACGAGCTCCTCCATGCAACAATGACTTCTGTAGACTAGGTTGTATATGTTCTAGTCTAGCTTTGGAGAAGCGCCAGCCTGCCCATTGCCGTCGACCAGACTGTATGTTTGGCTGCACTTGTTTGAAAAGAAAAGTTGTACTTGTTAAGGGGGGATCCAAAATTAAACATTTCCAGAAGAAGCCAGCTCACCGAGACCCAGTATTTTATGATAATCCAGGAGAGGAGCCAAAGGAGGAAGAAGAGGGAGATAGAGAAGAGGAGGAACATATGAAAGAGAAAAAGAAGAGAAAAAAGCTGGAATACAGTGAGTATTGAGTTAAAACTGATTTGTGTGGGTCTGTAGATTTAGCTCAGTAGTTTGGACGCCTGCCTTGCAAGCGCAGGGTCTGGAGTTTGATCCTTAGTAACCACATACCACAGTGCCGGGTCTGGTAATTCATGCCTGTAAGCACAGCCCTCAGGAGGTACAGCCAGGAGGATTGCTGTCAGTTTAAACTATGTAGCTGGCCTTGGCTACATAGTGAGTTTGGGGCCAGTCTGAACTACAAAGCGAGACCCTATCTCAAAAAACTTGAACAAAAACAAAAAACTGATACATGTATGTTTTCTTATTTTATTTTGAAAATGATTTTTATTTGTTTGTTTATTTAGAGACAAGGTCTCACTTTATAGTTCAGGCTGGCCCCAAGCTCAGCCTCAAATTCACATCACAGCAATCCTGCTGCCTCTGCCTCCTGAGTGCTAGGATTATAGGAGTGAGCCACCACGCCCAGCACTTTGGTATGTGGTATGTGGTACTGATTGCTGCTGGGCATGAGTCTCCACACCCAGTATTGTATGTGGTTACCGGGGTATTGAACCCAGGCCCTTGCACTTGCAAGACAGGCGCCGGAACCACTGGGCTAAATCCCTGGCCCAAAAATGATGTTTATTTAAAAAAAATACAATTTACTTCTTTTCTACTCAGTGATCTAATAAGAGTTTTGAGAATTATATTCAAATGCTTTGTTTAGCATATGTGATATACATACAACCACGTTTTTAAAATGTAATTTTTCTCGAGAAAAATCATACTTGTACTTAGAATGTCTTCAGACATTTGAAGTTCATCAATAGTTTATCAAGTATTTTTGTAACTCCGTTGTACATTTCCATATAATCCATATTTTCTAAAAGGAATTTGCGCTGGAGATCTTCTGAACATGGAGCTATCTTCCAAGTAGTTGGAGATTTAGGGCATAATAAAATAAGAGTATAATAGAGTGAGCATCATGTACTTTTGTAAAGTTTATTTTTCTCTTTGGATAAAATATGGTGTAGATGTTAGACCCGAGATACTCTTATTTAATTCTCAGTTTTCTTTAAAAATTTTTTTTCCCTTTTTATCATATCTTTGTATATGTTTAAGTATATTGAATATGAGCTATGCACAGTAGAGTATGCCTGTAACCCTAGCTACTTGGAAGGCTCAGGTAGAAAGATTACAAATTTGAGGCAAGGCTGGAGAAGTAAAGATTCATACTCAAAAATGGCAGCAATATAATTCAGTGGTAGAGAGCTCCTAGGTTTGAACTCAGTATTGCTAATTGAACAAATATATACATACAGATAAAAAATTAAAATATGAATATGATTTAATAAAGATTTTCTTGTTTCTTAGTTACCAGGAAATTTTGGGGAACAAGTTACATTTATATTTCTGTGTTTATTATGTACTGATTTCCTTCAGAGATGGTGATAATTCAGTATGTATTCTTCCACACATAATATCTTTGTGTGTATTATATATAGATATATTTATAGAAATGGGTGGACTATATGGTGGTATTCCTCTTCCCCATATCAAAAATTGTAGATCAACATAAAAATTTGTTTACTATGTATATCCCAGTTTATGGAGTCCAGGCTGGGCTTGAACTTGAAATCCTCCTTACTCAGCTTCTTGAGTGCTGGGATTATAGTCATGTACCACCATGCCTAGATATAATTTAGTTTTAGTAACTTCATAATAATTGTAGTCATTTTTTTAAAGCTACTTAGAATTTATTTGGAAAATAGGAAATAAAAAATATGATTTTAACATTTATTTAAAATATTAACAGAATTAGAAAAAATGAAACTAAAGAAAAGGCAGATATTAAAGTTGGCTAATTTGCTTTATAATATAAACAAAATCCAAGTTTGTTTCATGCAAATAAGTTCTAAAGAAAATAGTATAGGAACGTTTACAGGACAAGCCACAACCATTGTGTTAAAAATTTACATAAGAGGGCCAGGGATTTAGCTCAGTGGTTCTGGCACCCTGCCTTGCAAGTGCAAGGTCCCGAGTTTAGTAACCATGTACCATAGTGCCGGGAATGATGACTTACACCCACCAGCAATCAGTACCACATACCATACTGCTGTGTGTGGTGGCTTACACTTGTAATTCCTGCACTCAGGAGGCAGAGGCAGGGGGATTGCTTTGAGTTTGAGTGAACTCAGGGTCAGCCTGACCTACAAAAGCGAAACCCTGTCTCAAAAAAAAAAAAAAAAAAAACCAATGAAACAATACAAAACAAAAAAATTTACATAAGAAGCTACAGAAATGGAAAAATAAATTAGCTAACATGTAAGAAATGTTTATAGGTTACACAGGCTATAAGTTAAGTTTATAATGCATAAAATTTGTAGCACATGATACATATTTTACATCATAGATTCAAAGTTAGAAAAATTCAGACATGATAAAGCTAGGATGTGACAAGAACAGTGCAATAGACATGGTGAGAAAACAAGTGGAAGTCGCACATGTAAAATTAACCCCCAATTTAAAAGATTTCCTAGACTGGAACATAAAAACATCTTTTAGACATGATTTGGTCAGTAACTGGGCAGAATTCATTGAATCGTGTTAAAATTCCAGTTTCACTGTAGTTCAGATAAAAAGTAAATGAATGCAATGTAGAGAAATGGTAAAAACCATCTTACAGTATCTCATTTTTGTTTTTCTTGAGACAAGGTGTTACTATATATAGTTCAGGCTGGATTTGAACTCTGTGTATCTTAGGTTACCTTCAAATGTGTTAATCTTTCTGCCTCAGTCTCTTGAGAGTTGAGATTACAGGTGTACCTATGCCACCATACCCAGCTGGTTGGACTTTTTTTTTTTTGTTGTATCAGGGATTGAACTTTAGACTTTATGCTTTCGAGGCAGATGTGGAGTCACTGAGCTAGATCTGTGGCCTTTGTTAGACTTTATGTCATTGTTTGTTATGAGAGAAAGAGAAGATGTTCAGATGATGAAAGAAAATATCTCAATGGAAGAAAATAACATTTCTGTTTAAATGGACCTTTTGAAGGACTGTAGCTCAGCAGTGAAGAGGTTGCTTGGCATGTATTAAGCCCTGGATTCAATTCGCAGTACTGGAAGTAAAAGAGGGGGGTACCGAACTCCAGCCAGTTAATTTTGAGATCTCCTTCTAGATAATAATGTATTATGAAAGAATGGTTTTAAAAAGAAACTATTTTGCATAAGGCAGATTGAAAAATTCAGTTTGATGTCACTAAGATTGTCAGTTGTGGGGGAATATACTTTGCTTTGGTATTACTTCTTTATTGAACTTGTTTCTAAAAGTACCCTTTTCCTTATTCTTTTCTTAAGCTATATGTGAAACAGAGCCTGAACAACCTGTTCGACATTACCCGTTATGGGTAAAAGTTGAAGGTGAAGTAGATCCAGAACCAGTTTATATCCCAACACCATCTGTTATTGAGCCTATGAAACCATTATTATTGCCTCAGCCAGAAGTATTACCTACTACTGTGAAGGGCAAACTACTCACTGGAATTAAATCTGCACGGGCATATACTCCTAAACCTAATCCTGTGGTAAGCTTGGAGCTTAATTTTTTAAAATTGCAAATTACAGAAATCACTTGTAAAATTCATGGATTTCCATCAGATTTTTGGTTGATAGCTTCTAAACAGTTTTGCTTTCATGTAGAGTGTCTATATGACATTTTCCTTTTGAGTTTAATCAGTTGTTGGCACTTTTAAAAGGTCATGAAAGTAGAGATGAGTAATAGTAATTCTTAAAATTAGCGAAGTCTCTCTTTAGGAAGCTTATCGAAGTGAGGTACGATGTCACATGTCTATAGTCACACCAGTTAGGAGATGGGGCAGGAGGATTGCCTGGAGTTTGAAGTCAGCCTGGGCTACATAGTGGGGTGGAAAGAGCCTGAACTACATAGTGAGACCCTATCTCCCCCACCCCGCGCCAAAAAAAAAAAAAAAGCTTGTGGGAAAATGTCTTTATGTTTCTTGCAAAAGCATTTCAAAGATACATACTGTTACTCTTGTAGTGTACTTATTGATATAAGTAGAAAATATTTAGAAAAGCTTTTAAATCTCATTTTAAAAAATATACAATTATAGGGGGCTGGGGATTTAGCTCAGTGTTTCCGGCGCCTGTCTTGCAAGCGCAAGGACCTGGGTTCGATCCCCGGTAACCACATACCTATACTGGGTGTGGAGACTCACGCCCAGCAGCAACCAGTACCACATACCACAGTGCCGGGCGTGGTGGCTCACGCCTATAATCCCAGCACTCGGGAGGCAGAGGCAGGAGGATTGCTGTGATGAGTTTGAGGCTGAGCTCAGGGCCAGCCTGAACTACAAAGTGAGACCCTGTCTCAAAAAACCTAAAAAAAAAAAATATATATATATATATACAATTATAGCAATAAAGTTGAAGATTTAAAGCAACAGTATTACATGGCTTTGTGAAGACTGATGGGTTTTAAAAAGAGCTGATTGTTTGGATGTCAATAGTTTAAACAGTTCTGACTGCTGAATCCATTTCATTTTCCCTTGTCCATTAATTCAAAGAAGGAATCTTTAGTATAATGTTGCATGTTTTATGTATTCTCTGTACAAGTGCTTGTCTAAAACTATTTGTTACTGGTCTACGATAAAATAAGTATAAACAATAAGATCAAATATTTAGAATCTTTTCCAGCAAGCTATTTAGAATATGTCTATTAAATATAATATTAGAAAACTTGAGCTTATAGCAATTTTATATTTTGTTTTTCTGGTAATTATTTATTGTATTTAAAGTTGCATTCTGATAGACATAATTAACAATTTCTTCCATAATCATAGATGATTTTAAAAGCTCTACTCTGTTGTGATCTGAAATACCTGAAAAGAGAAACAGACGAACCCAAATTAACACATACAAACACTTACAAATTTTATAAATTTTAGCTCTTACAATGAAAACAAAGATTAAATATCTTTTTTCTTTTGGAGCTTTGGAGACTGCTTTTTCATAATTGTATGGAATGTTTTGTTGTATGAAACTTACAGATTCGGGAAGAGGACAAAGATCCTGTCTATTTGTACTTTGAAAGTATGATGACTTGTGCCCGAGTTCGGATATATGAAAGAAAAAAAGAAGATCAGAGACAACCATGTCCATCCCCATCCCTGTCCCCATCATTTCAGCAGCAGAGCTCTTGTCATTCTAGTCCTGAAAACCACAATACAAAGGTGAATAACTTGTTAGATAATTAGTTTTAAACTTCTAATTGATTCCCCAGTGCTGGTATTAGGACAATTAGAATTTGCATTGCTGTCAGAATAATTAATCTGCCCTGGATTTACATGATGTATAATTATTTATTTTTACCTATTTTAGTCATCTGTCCCTTAGGGCTCTCAAGAATATCATTCTTTCTGATCTTGGAATAATTGAAAAAAATTTATCTGGTTCTATTTGAATTTTTTATAATTAGGATTTGCATTTTCACACATTGGTAAGTTTTCTAACAACTGAAGCTTGACCTGTTACACGTCTGATATTTTTCTTTTTATTTGGTATAGTATACTATAGAGTACTGTATAAATTATCTTATTAATGGGGTCATAAATAAGAACACTAGGGGCCCGAGCATTTAACTCAGTGGTTTCTGTGCCTGCCTTACAAGCACAAGATCCTGGGTTCGATCCCCAGTAACCACATACAAATAATGCTGGGCGTGGTGGCTCATGCCCTGAAATCCTAGCACTAAGGAGGCAGAGACAGGAGGGTTGCCGAGTTTGAGAGTGAGTTCAGGACCAGCCTGAAGTATGCAAAGCAAGACCCTGTTTCACAAAACAAAACACTAGAGATCAGATTACTTGTGTTTTCCAGGGATTATGTGACAGTGGTACAGCTGTGTATGCAAATGGAAAGCTGTTGATTCTCATGTACTTGAAACTGGGCATGTTGGCTCATTCCTGTAATCCTAGCACTTGAGAGGCTGAGTCAGAAGTATTGCCATGATTTAGAGGCCAGTCTGGACTACATAGTGAGATGCTAACTCAAACCAGGGCCAGGGATTTAGCTCAATGGTTCTGGAACCTGCCTTGAAAGTACAAGGGTCCAGGTTTGATTCCCAGTAACCACATACAAGATTACTGGGCATGGTGACTCATGGCTGCCAGCAATCATTACCACATGCCACAATGCTCAGTGTGATGGCTTAGGCCTGTAATTCCAGCACTCTGGAAGCAGAGGCAGGAGGATTGCTGTGAGTTCGAGGCTGACCTCAGGGCCAGCCTGAACTACAAAGTGAGACCCTGTCTTGAAAAAAAAAAAAAAAAGAACACTCAACCAAACAATAAAAAGGTGAGTGTGGTGGTGCCTGCCTGTTAGCCCAACACTCAGGAAGCTGAGACAGAGACTGAGAGAAGTTCAAGGCTAGCTTGGGCTATATAAAAACCCTGTGTCAGAAAACAAGGAAAGACCCCCGTGCCCTCCCAAAAAACCCCACCTTCCTTGACAGATATATGCTTATTTTCTCCTCTCTGTAAACATTAAGTATATTTTGAAGTATTTCTATGTTATTTCCTTTAGGAACCTGATTCTGAACAGCAGCCCTTAAAACAATTCATTTGTGACTTGGAGGATGATTCTGATAAATCACAAGGTCAGAATGAAGACTGTATCCTAATGCTTAATGGTAATTATAGAGATCTGGATTATTTAATGATGGGCAATAGTCTTTGTGGACTGTCAACTCAAAATACATGATCTGGGCTAGGGAAGTAGCTCAGTGGTGCTGGCAAGTGTGAGGTCCTGAGTTTGATTCCTGGTAGTGTGTTCGTGTGTGTGTGTGTGTGTATGATCCATTTTGTTTATAGCTTTTCCCACAAATAGATACAAGTAATTCTCATATTTTTGCTGTGTTTAATGCTCCTATCCTCAAATGAAAGAAAATTCATTTTGCTTTGGCCAAAGACAGTTTGAGGAGTAAAATAACTTAATTTTAATTTAGTAATTTTTAAGACCTTTCCAAACCTCAGTGTTAGCGGCATCATTAGCTGTTGAAATTTGGTTCAGGTCTTCCATAGCCACCACCATTGGGGAATGCAGAAGAAAATAATGTCACTCATTTACTATTGTGGTGAAAGGTAGTAGTGACTAGGGATTTAGGTATTTGTTGTTAATTATGCTTCTTAAGCCTATGACATTTAAATAACAACGCTCCCTAAAGTACTCTTACCTTTCTTAAATTTCATGGTGCACACAAAGAATAATGATAATATGCCCATACCACATTGAGGAAATGGAGTAGAGGAGTCAAGTCAGCCTGAGGATAAAAACCCTGGAGTATATAGGAGCCTATATTCTTTTTTTTTTTTTTTGAGACAGGGTCTCGCTTTGTGGTTCAGGCTGGCCCTGAGCTCAGCCTCCAACTCACATCACAGCAATCCTCCTGCTTCTGCCTCCCAAGTGCTGGGATTACAGGCGTGAGCCACCACGCCCGGCACTGTGGTATGTGGTATTGGCTGCTGCTGGGCGTGAGTCTCCACACCCAGTATAGGTATATGGTTACCGGGGATCGAACCCGGGTCCTTGCGCTTGCAAGACAAGCGCCGGAACCATTGAGCTAAATCCCCGGCCCCCAAGGAGCCTATATTCTTGATATACTTAGAATTGCAGTTCATTGGGGGAGGTCTTTGCTGTAGAAATGTTAAGTGTCCTAATGAAATATTTATATTAACATAGTACTATATTGGAGAATTGATTGATCCATATATATAATCAGGAAATATAATCAGAAACAATATTATACAGAGGCACAGGAGTGGTCCAAAATATTTGCCATAGAAACTAAAAACAGAACATCTTTTTAAAAGCAACACTTTCCTTTGCAGTTTTTAGTATTGACTGTCACCTTTACGTGTTGCATACCCAGCTTACAGGTACCTTTCCCTTGCATATATGCTGTACCTTTAACAGAATATTAGATTATACCAGCTATGCTTTAACTTTCATTAAGGTCATGCTTTGTTTGCAAGCTAGCACTTTCTTAGACAATAGTTAATAGCCTTATTTAAAGTGGTGTTAAGGGATTCCTTAAAAAAAAAAATCAGCTCAGCTCAGTAAACAGAATAGTGAAGATGAGAGTAGTCTGATCTATGAGATCATCTGTCATTTTGGAAAACACCCAAATTACTAATGTTATGTGAGTTTAACCCCTGAAAGTATATGGGAATGAGATATTGAGAAGCTGCTGAATTTCTTTCAAAGTTCAGTACAAAATGGTTGTGATATATAGAAATATCTTTTTGTTGTTGTTGTTTAAATCAGAAAAGAGCTGGAAATCTTCCTCCAATGAAGGGGAATCCTCTTCTGCCTCTTACATGCATCAGAAGTCACCTAGTGGTCCCACCAAATTGATAGAGATCATCTCAGACTGCAACTGGGAGGAGGATCGGAACAAGATTTTGAGCATCTTATCGCAGCACATCAATAGCAACATGCCACAGTCACTTAAGGTGGGCAGCTTCATCATTGAGTTGGCTTCTCAGCGAAAGAGCCGGGGTGAGAAGAACCCTCCTGTTTATTCTTCTCGTGTGAAAATCTCTATGCCATCATGTCAAGACCAGGATGATATGGCTGAGAAATCTGGATCAGAGACTCCTGATGGTCCATTGTCCCCTGGGAAAATGGATGATGTCTCTCCTGTGCAGACAGATGCCCTGGATTCAGTGAGGGAGAGATTACATGGAGGCAAAGGTCTGCCTTTTTATGCAGGGCTTTCTCCTGCAGGGAAGCTTGTGGCCTATAAGCGTAAACCCAGTTCAAGCACATCTGGGCTTATCCAGGTGAGAATTATCTTTAATCTGGATATAGCACCTTTTTAAACTTAGGTAATATCTTGATTTTTTTTTTCAGAGCCCTTTGTAGGCCTTTATATCATTTTGTCTTCACATTTCATGGGAACTAAATAACAAAATCATTTTCCCTTTCTGTAATAAGACAGGATTAGAATTATACCTATAGTGACTTTTTGGCATACTCGCAATCCACAGCATAGGTTTAGTATACTATAATATATATAATTATATGCTGTATTATGATGTTATATAGGCTTTATATTAGCCTATAATTTTCTTTCTAGTCTTTGCAGAAGGTTTTTCTTCTTCACCCCTATTACCTGGGCTCTAGAGATAGTTTGACAACCAAGCAAAGTTAGTATTCAGTGTAGTTCTTGGAATTTATTGTTGGCAAACTTTCAAAACAAATGCAAATAGCCAGTGTCTTGATGCATACCTGTCATCTGAGACACTTGGAAGGCTGAAGCAAAAGGATTTCAAGTTCAGTCAGCCTGGGCGACTTACTGAGACCTTGTCTCAAAGTTAAAAACTACTGGGAATATAACTCACTGGTAGAATGCTTCCCTAGCATGTGCAGTCTCCAGAACTGCAGATAAAAAGACCATGTTTAAAGTACAAGAAATGGTGAAGGGGAAAGTAAATTCACCTTTAAGGGAGGGCAGTAGGTAATATATGTCTAGAAACTTGGGTGAATTTTTTTTTTAAGTGCTGAGGATCAAACCCATTGCCTCACACATGGTAGGAAAGAATTCAGCCATGGAGCTATATCCCTAGCCATAGAGGAATGTTTAATACTATGTTTTTCAAATATATAACATTTTAAAGACTTGAGCCACATTTACTTATTTTTTTCTTTACTTTATTAGAGATTTTCCAATGTAATTGTTAAAGAAATATTTCTGTCTGTGCTGTTTAATGAGTTTAGGCAATTTGTATTAGTAAGATGACTTGAAATCTAGAAAAGCATGTGGGAAGAAAAATGTTTAGTCATGGTCAGAAAGATTTTTCTAGCTCAATGATAGCATATGTATTTTTATTAGAGTGTACATAGCAAATGAGCACAAATGTCTCTTCTGTAATTGCCAAGATTGTTTGACCTTGATGAGTGTAACTGCTTCCCTAGGCTTAGGACTCCTCCATTAATAATGCAAGTGATTAACTTCCAAACTTTATCAAACCTTACTCTTCATGGTACTGTGTAACTCCTACTAGCATTTCTTAAACTCAGTGATAAGAACAGTATCTGATTGATTGATATTTGAAAGAAGAGATTTGCTTGATATTTCTGAGACAAGACTTTAGACAGGCATATGGACTCATGAAGAATAATTTGCATAAGCCATTAGACAGTTTGTAATAAAAGTTGATCATTCTTAATTAAACATCTAAAATATGAAATGACCCCAATTTTAAAATTTTTGAGATGACACTACAGGTAGAAAATTCCATCCTTTACTTCATTTCGGAAGTGTATTAAAAATGCATGCACACTAAAAATATTTTATAAAGTTACCTTAAGGGTATGTATATAGGATACATGAAACATAAATGAATGTTTTGTATAGATTTGGGTTCCATCTCTAATATGTCTTTTCATATAAACACAGATATCTCAAAGTCACATGTCTGAAACATTTCTGGTCCTAACCTTATTGGCTAAGGAATATAAAAGCTGTATGGAATTGGGGGAAGCTGCTGAGTAGGTTTCAGAACAGTATCAAAGGAAGAGACAAAGATATCTGACCTACATTGCATGTAGCATAAATCTAACAACTATAGTAAAGATTATTTTCAAATGAAAAGATGACAATTTTTTTGTGCCACATATGAGGCAGAAATATTCCTGATCTCTTTGGAAATAATTGCAATTTTACATGAGTAGCAAAGAGTAATTTTCTTTTGTATGTTTGAAGATGGTAGTAGCTTGCTATAGGTATTCACTGGGGCGGTTCTCTATTAGAGAGTAGACTCCACCTGAGGAGATCAAGTTAGTTCAGAATATCAAATGATAGCATTCTTTTTATCTTCCCATTACTCGCATTACTCTGAATGGATAAAGTCCACTTTCCCTCCATCTGAAATGTAGATTTAAAATCTTGTAAAAATGAAGCACCCCTGTCAAGGGAGAGAAGTTAGCAAGAGAATTTTATCTTTACAGAATTTCTCTTTGCCACTTGTTTCAGGTTAATGGTAAGAGTTACCCGCAGGCTAAGTTGCTATTGGGACAGATGGGGGCATTGCATCCAGCCAATAGGCTAGCTGCTTATATCACAGGCAGGTTGCGACCCTCAGTCCTGGACCTCTCAACCCTCAGTACTGTCATCTCCAAGGTAGCATCCAATGCCAAGGTGGCTGCATCCAGGAAACCACGCACCCTATTGCCTTCAACATCCAATTCCAAAATGGCATCCTCTTCCGGCACTTCAACAAACCGCTCTGGGAAGAATTCGAAGGCATTTCTCCTGGCGAAAAGGCCAATTGGTAAGTGGAGAACACATCTGTTTTGGAAAGATCTGTAATTTGATGTTTGGCCAGTGATTATAGATACAGTTGTAGAAATTTGAGAAATACAGAATACGACATTATATATGTCTTAACATATTTTAAAATTTTTCTTGATAATTTCTAATGACCTATGATACTAGAATTAAACTCTAATTTTAAAATTATCTTTGGCTTTTGGACAGGTTGTCTTAATGTTAAAGACTTAGGATTTTAATTTTCTTTTTTTTTTTTTTTAAGTGGCATTTAAAGATATTTTCTCTAGTATTTTTTGTATGATGACTGAGGCTTTTGGCACTAGTCACAGCATGTGTCCCTTGAATTTAAGAATTCAAGAAAGCACATGCTAGTGAGATGAGATAGTCCAGGCTTAAAGTAGAAGGCTCTTGTGAAACATAACTTTCACAGTGTTTCATTGTTCTATACATTCTTGTTTGTGAATGAGAACTTTTCTTTTGTTTAACATTTCAGGGCTAGTCTATAATAAATAGCCTTCTGGAAGCATTTGTACTTTAGCATTGGGAGTACCTGTAGTTTATTGAAAGTTTTTTGTTGTTTCAAACTTATTTAGGAATGTCAAGTAAAAGTGTCAATCGTGTCTTCGTTCTTATTCCTCTAACAGGAAATTGAAATATCTGGCTGAAGGCTGGAGTTGTGCAAAGGTAGAGGATAGGCATTGTGTACCTTAAAATGAACCTGTTTTGCCTCTTCTAAAAAGCAACTTTAATTGTGATTTAAAACAAGAAAGCAGCCCTCTTTTGCTCTCTTTTGAGAAATGTCTTTATACTTTATACTGAAATACTCTTCATATTTTAAGAATATGCTATACTCCGCTGTAAGAGAACAGCTATAAAGAGGTGGAGTTGTCAGTGCAAGTGGGAATGGTGGAAACAAGTTTTAAAATTAGAATTAGGAAGTATTCTTTCTTTCATTTTAAGTAAAGAATTACTCATGGCTGTGTTATCATTTTTAGTGTCCTGACAATTTGAATGTATTGCTTAGCCTAAAATTTTTAGTAGGAACACTCAATTTTCTATTCCTTTCTGAGAGTTACAATTGTTCGCTTTGGGTTGAGGGAAGTGTTTGATTTCTTTGGTTAAAAATTGGCAAATGTAATGCAGGTAGGTGGTCATACCTGTGAAAAATTGACCCAGTGGTGCACAGTTAATGTTTATAAACACAGTCACGAGAAGGGTGAAATAAAAGAACTGAAGATTTTTGACCTGCAAATTTTTATTTGCAGCGGCTCGACCCTCTCCTGGTGGTGTGTTCACACAGTTTGTGATGAGTAAAGTTGGAGCCTTACAGCAGAAGATACCTGGAGTTAGCACACCCCAAACCCTGACAGGGCCACAGAAGTTCAGTATCAGACCTTCTCCAGTAATGGTCGTCACACCTGTGGTTTCTTCTGAGCCAGTTCAGGTGTGCAGCCCTGTGACTGCTGCTGTCACTACTACCACCCCTCAAGTGTTTTTAGAAAATGTTACTGCTGTGACATCTATGACTGCTATTTCTGACGTGGGAACTAAAGAAACTACTTATTCTTCTGGTGCCACCACTTCAGGGGTTGTTGAGGTCTCTGAAACCAATACCAGCACCACTCTAACATCTACCCAGTCTGCAGCCACTGTGAACCATACCAAAACTCCTGGGATAACTACCCCTGTGGCTTCAGTTGCTTTTCCTAAATCTTTGGTAGCATCTCCTCCAACCATAACTCTTCCTGTTGCTTCCACTGCCTCCACTTCCATAGTCATGGTGACCACAGCTGCTTCTTCCTCCGTGGTGACCACACCAACTTCATCTCTGGGCTCTGTTCCTATTATACTCTCAGGAATTAACGGGAGTCCACCAGTAAGCCAGAGACCAGGTAAGGCCTAGTTGTTACTCATTGATTTATCATGCAGCTTTTTGTATAATTTTGTGATTGTGATAGGAATGTGGATATGTAATGATAGCTGTATAGGCCAGTGGTGATGAACCTGGGGCATTGAAGCCAGAGACAGCTGTTCATATCACTGAAAGCTCTGAAAGGTTCAGTGTTACTGGTGTAGGAATTTCTGCTTTTATATATTTGTGAAAACATTTGCATTCTGTAACACTGAGCACTAAAAATAATAGAGCTCATGATTAAATAGGATTAGACAGATCACTGAAAATCTTTTTTCTTCCTTCCTTCCTTCCTTCCTTCCTTTCTCTCTCTCTTTCTTTCTTCCTTCCTTCCTTCCTTCCTTTCTTCCTTCCGTCCTTTCCTTTCCTTTTCTTTCTTCCTTCCTTTCCTTTTCTTTTCTTTTCCTTCCTTCCTTTTCTTTCTGTACCGGAGATTGAACCCAGGGCCTTGACACTGATGAGTTCCACTCTTAGCCCTTTTTACTCTGTCTTTTGAGATAGGATCTCATTAAACTTGCTAGGGTGGCTTTGAATTTAAGATCCTCCTGCCTTAGCCTCCTGAGTTAGCTGGGTTTATAGGCATGCGCCACCATACACATAAGCCAGTGCAATTGTATAGCCAGTGTGCAGAAAAAGCAGTTTGATTCTTTGGGAGATAACTGATAGCTCAAAAACATGAGAATAGAATTGCTAGCTGGAGAACACTGAAATAATGCATATGGCAGTAGAATTCTGAACCATTAGAATAGCCAGTAAGGTTGGCCTAAAAGGAAGTATGCAATCTTCTGGGGAGCTGGGAGCTGGGTTGTAGTTCTCCAAGGAGGGGAAACCCCCTTGTGCAGCTTCTCCTTATTTGGAGGTGGGGTGTGTATATGTGCTACTATTTATTTTTTATTTTTCTTTTTTGCTACTAATGATTGAACTTAGGGCCTTGTGCTTATGAGGCAGGTGAAGTGTCTGTGAGCTAAGTCTCCAGCTCTGCTGCTTTTTAATTTTAAAAAGAGACAAATTAAAGAGCTTCTTTGTATGCTTTAACCAAGCTGGCTGCAACCATTTTGTTTTGTTTTGTTTTCCCTTCATGAAAATTATAATATACTGGTTTCTTTTTTTTCTTTTTTCTTGAGACAGGGTCTCGCTTTGTAGTTCAGGCTGGCCCTGGGCTTACTATGAGCCCCGGCCAGCCTCAAACTCATAGCTATCCTCCTGCTTCTACCTGCTGAGTGCTGGGATTATAGGCGTGAGCCACCATGCTTGGCACTGTGGTATGTGGTACTGATTACTGGTGGGCGTGAGTCACCATGCCCAAGATTGTTGTATGTGGTTACTGGGGATCAAACCTGGGTCCTTGTGCTTCCTGGGCCCTGAATATACTGGTTTTTTAGTTCTTCTACTCTAATAAAAATACTGCTGCCTTAGTTCCTACTTGCTGGGATTACAGGTGTGTGCAATCACGCCTAGGCTGGTTATGGTCCCTGCTCCCCACATTGAACCCAGGGAAATAATGGAGTAATACTGCAAATGTGATATCAAAGACTTAATACTCCTATGTACAATGAAAAGATTAGAATCAGCAAAAGAATCACTTTTCTGAGAATGTGACAGGATACAGTGTTACTCTACATTCATGCACTTCTCTTTTTTTGAGACAGGGTCTCGCTTTGTAGTTTAGGCTGGCCCTGAGCTCAGCCTCAAACTCACATCGCAGCAATCCTCCTGCCTCTGCCTCCCAAGTGCTGGGATTACAGGCGTGAGCCACCACGCCCAGACCACGCCCAGCACTATGATATGTGGTATTGATTGCTGGTGGGCGCAAGTCTCTACTCCCAGTATTATTGTAGGTGGTTACTGGGGATCAAACCCGGGCCCTTGCTCTTGCAAGACAGGTGCTGGAACCACTGAGCTAAATCCCTGGCCCTCATACACTTCTTAAAATGTCTTCTATAGTAAAAGAAAGAGTAACATTCATTTTCTCATTTCTCCTTTTCAAATGGAGCTGACTCAGAGTAATGCTTGTTTGATGGAAATGTGTCATTTTCTTCTCCGTTCATAAAGAGGATCTCAACTTGGCACTTTGCCTGTGGCTTTTTCACTTGACTTTCTTTGTTTTTCTTTTTTTCCTTCCTTCACCTACAGTTTAAATAATCATCCTAAATTCATTGGGTATCATAAAGATTGCTTTCATTTTCTGAATTGGAGTCATTTAATTTGGAATCAGTATCTAAAACATGATTTGAAAATTGCAAGAAATAAAGTTTTTTATGAATTTAAAAAATTTATATAATGTAACAGATGCATATTTTTATGTTTATTTTTGGTACTAGAGGTTAAACTCAGGACCCCTTATCCTTACCAGGTAGGCGCAGTGCCACTGAGCTATATTCCTAGCGTTATTTTATTTTATTTTTTTAGGGTTTTTTTTTTTTTTTTTTGAGACAGAGTCTTGCTTTGTAGTGCAGGCTGGCTCTGAGCTCAGCCTCCAACTCACATCACAGCAATCCTCCTGCCTCTGCCTCCCGAGTGCTGGCATTATAGGTGTGAGCCACCATACCTGGCACTGTGGTATGTGGTACTAGTTGCTGCTGGGTGTGAGTCTCCACACCCAGGATGGTATGTGGTTAACTGGAGGATCAAACCCGGGCCCTTGCGCTTGCAAGACAGGCGCTGGAACCACTGAGCTAACTCCCCAGCCTCCCTAGTGTTATTTTTAATTAAGATAGTTAACATCTTCAAAAATTCATGTAAGCTGAGTGAACTTTCAAAAATTGCACACTATTATTTTCATGAACAATTTGGTCTGTGGTTTTCATTTCAGGTTTAGAACATTCCTGGATTTTCTAAGTATAGTTTATCATCTAAATGTTGTACGCACTACTTTTACAAATTTGATGTATTTTGTGGACAGAGTAAAGTTGAAGAAAGGAATTATATCATAATATCTTGAACTTTAATCTGAATCCAAACTTAAGGCCTGCTTCTGCTTTTCATTATCAAAAGCATTGTCTTTGTACAGTCACCTCTTGACAATTGATACTGTTGTAAATGTAAAGCTCTATAAAGACTGATCAGTTATTGTTGGTAATTGAACAGTGCATTATTAAGGGACAGATTCTCACCAACTTTATAATTCAAATTAGTTACTTGCAGCAATTTGAGATCCTATGTCATAATAGTTTTATTTCTACATATGTTCAGGAGGAATTTTAATAGTATTATTTTCATTATTATTTTTCAGAAAATGCCCATCAGATTCCAGTGGCTACTCCACAGATCTCTCCTAACACAGCAAAACGTCCTGGACCTCGGTTACTGTTGATTCCAGTACAGCAGGGTTCTCCTACACTTAGACCTGTCCCAAATCCCCAGCTTCAGGGACAGCGGATGGTTTTGCAGCCTGTTAGGAGCCCTAGTGGAATGAACCTATTTAGGCATCCCAATGGGCAGATTGTTCAACTTCTACCTTTGCATCAGATCCGAGGCTCTAATACCCAACCCAGCTTACAGCCAGTCATGTTTCGGAACCCAGGTATAAAATTGGGAATCTTTTTGACAGTTTTTATTTAATCAGTTGGTCTTTTTTTGTGTGTGTGTGACAGGGTCTTGCTTTGTAGTTCAGGCTGCCTTTGAGCTCACTTCGTAGCCCAGGCAAGCCTGAACTCACAGTAGTTCTCCTACCTTTGCCTCCCGAGTGCTGGGATTACAGGTGTGAGCCACCATACCTGGCAAGTTGGTCAGATACTATACAGCGTTAATACACCAAGATTTTGGTCTTTTAAAGTCATTTGTCCAAAAAGAGAAGCATGCATAAAAGTTTTGATGTGGGCAGTGATAATTAAAGAAAAAATTTTTTTTCTTTAACAGGGTCTGTGGTGGGAATCCGGTTGCCTGCACCTTCCAAGCCTTCTGAGACACCACCATCTTCTGCTTCATCCTCTGCTTTCTCTGTTGTAAATCCTGTAATTCAGGCTGTTGGGTCTTCTCCAGCAGTGAATGTTATCACTCAGGCACCATCTTTACTTTCATCTGGACCAAGTTTTGTCTCTCAGGCTGGTACATTGACCTTGAGGATTTCTCCTCCTGAGCCACAAAGCTTTGCAAGTAAAGTAGGCTCTGAAACCAAAATCACCTATAGCTCAGGAGGGCAGCCTGTTAGTACAGCCAATCTCATTCCTCTCCAGTCTGGTAGTTTTGCCTTGCTGCAGCTCCCAGGACAGAAGGCTGTCCCTAGCTCCATTCTTCAGCATGTTGCTTCCCTTCAGGTGAAAAAGGAATCCCAGAATGCAGACCTGAAAGAGGAAACAAACTCTATGAAAAGAGAAAAGGAAACTAAGACTGTACATTCAGAAGGAGATGCTATAGATTTTGAGGCTAGTATAATGAAGCCGAATTCAGGAACTACTGCCTCAAAAGAAACCCTGAGTGAGTCCTTGGAAGAAAGAAGCAATTGTTTGGATGAAGAATCCCTTACAGAAAAAAGTCCTACAACTGTCAAACCAGCTGAATACTCCTGTAGCCCTGAGTCCAACACAGGTGAAAGCTATAAAGATGGTAGTGAAGAGTGTGTGACTATGAATCAGAACAGTTCTAAAGAAAGACTGGCTGTACTAGAAGTTAAGACAGCTTCTGAGAAAGCTAGTAGTAATACAGCAGTACAAAATGTGAGTAAGGTACAGCTTCAAAAATCTGGTGATGTGAAGTTGGAGCAGCAGAAAAGATTAGACAATCCAGAGGAGAAACCAAATGAATTTCTATTTATTGAATTACCAGGGAGCAAAGTTTTGGTACAGCAGCAGTGTAATCCAGAGGCCAAGGAGAAAGATTGTGGAGACTCTCTGGAGAAGGAAAGTACTAGAGAGAGGTGGAGAAAGTACCCAAAGAGCCCCTCAGTCCTGAAAGGTGTTAGAACTTTAGAAGATTGTAAGAAAGAGGAAAATGGACAATTAATTAGAGAAACAAAGCCACCTCAAGAAGATTCAGATGTGTTTCAAGAAGAACAAGACCTCTCTGATCTGCGTGGGAAAAGTGGAACTACGGAGAATGCTAGAGTTTTAAAAACTGAGTGTGATTCTTGGAGTAGGATTTCTAATCCTACAGCCTTCTCCATCATTTCTAGGCGTGTTACAAAAGGAAACAGAGGGAATGAACATTTTCAGGGTGACTTACTACTATCAGGAAAACGGATAAGACCAAAGCAAGACAAGGGCAGAAGAAGCAGTGCTGACTTCACTGGCTTGGATTTGGAAGAGGAGGATGAAGATGAGAATGAGAAAACCGATGATTCTGTTGATGAAATTGTGGATGTTGTATCTGACTACCAGAGTGAGGAGGTTGATGATGTAGAAAAGGTGGTGAGCCCATTTTTGTTGTGACTGAAACCTCAAGGATTTAAATAACTTAGAGACAGTAGCTTTCCCAGAAGATCACTAAGACCTAATACATTCATTTGGATGTGTAGGTTTAGATAATTAAATGACTGTAGTTTTTAGGGTGCACCATTCAGGCAATGTTTATTGGATTTCTAGTTTTTGAGATTTGTTCATTACGGAAAGGGTGGCTTGAGCCTTTGCGGTATAGACACTTTAGAGTCCCTAACAAGTTGAATTTTTAAAAAGTGTTTTGAAATGATTACACCCATTTGATCTTAGTAGATTCTGTGACATTTTCTATGTGGAGTGATTGTAGCTTATCTGGTACATGTAATAAGGTGCAGAGAATAAATGATTGGGTGATCATAGAACTAGGAAAAGAACTTGCTATCTGCTCTGGAAAGAATTTGGGGTGGGAACTGGAAAATGCCATCTAATATATTAATATAATCTTGCCTTAAATTGCTTAATTATCTTTTAAAATTAAACAATCAGTCACTAGAATTTATATTGCAGACTCTGATGATCATTCTTTCTAATATGACATTTACAGTTTTAAAAATTTTTCTGAAGCATTTTTATAGACTTTATACTTGGAGATGTATTTACTGAGCCTAAGCAATTGGAGGATATGATACAGGACAGAAGTTAAACCTTTCTGTGAAAAGCATACAGGAGATACTTTTGACTTGGTGGAGCAGATGACTGAGCTGCTGTTGAGTACAAAAGCAGCCATGAATAGTATATAAGAGAATGAGTGTGGCTGTGTTCTAGTAAAACTCTTCCTGTAAAAAGAAGTAGTAAGCTACTGACATAGGGGCTGATTTAAAATCAAGGCAGCAATACTCTTTTACCTATTAGGTGTCCTCTCTTTAAAATTTTTTTATTTTTTATTTATTTATTTTTTTTTTGAGACACGGTCTGGTTTTGTAGTTTAGGCTGGCCCTGAACTCATTATGTAGCCCAGACTAGCCTCAAACCCAGCAATCCTCCAGCCTCTGCCTCCTAAATGCTGGGATTACAGGCGTGACCCACCACACCGGCGTTGTGGTATGTGGCTACCGGGAGAACAAACTTGGGACCTTGCGCTTGCCAGGTAGATGCTGGAACCACTGAATTAAAACCTTGGTCCCAGGTGTTCTTCTCTTTAGGAGTAGATGACGTAGACCTCTGAACCATTTATTCTGCAGCTGAGTGTTTGAGAATTCATTCAGCTTCACTGTTCTTTGGTCCTTCTTTATTAATATGTAACTACATTGGGAGATACAAGATAGCAAGAAAATTAGTATTTTAACATTCTGTTTTCACATTAAGTAATGTCCCTGTATTGGTTATTTCTGTACCTACAGTTCTCTCATTTATACATGAAGATCTTATTCTAAAATTTGTCTATACTTTCTCTATAACTTAGCCTTGTTCAAGGGAATCTGAATTTATTGAATTTAGAAGCTACATTGTAGATCTTCTTGTGCCTTTTGCAGTCTCTAATTGTAAGTCAGTGTCAGTGATGTCACACCTTTTTCTTTTAGAGTTTTCAGTGATACAAACAGCCCCCTGTGGCATGTGTGCCAGAGGTTCACCACCACTGGTCTAGATAAACACGTCAGACCAGGAAATAGTCCAGTCTTGAAAACTAGTGGAAACAGCTGGGTGTGTATGTGTGTCTGTGTGCATTGCAATCAATCAATCTCAGCTACTCTGGAAGCTGAGACAGGAGGACCACAAGTTTGTTGTCAGCGTGAACTACTTAAGGAGACTCTGTGTTAAAATTTAAAGAATAAAGACAGGGATGTAGCTCAGTGGTGCTATCCTTGCCTGGCAGGCACATAGTTCTGAGTGTGATCCCCAGTAAACACCCCTGCCCCCTCCAAATTTAAAGACTAAAAGAGGCTGGGTTATTGCAGTGCTTCATGTTCCAGTCCCCAGCACTGAAAACAAAACAAAATAAAGCATATTGAAAAACTATTGTTGGTGGAACTGACTTAACAAAACCTTGAGTGCCTTCGTCATAAGGTGGTGTCACTTAAATGCTAATAGGAATATTTTTGGTTTTTTATTTTGAGGCAAGGACTCAACTGTACAGGCTGACCTCAGCCTCTCAGGATTACAGGTGTGCACCACCACACTTAGTTTAATAGGGAATCTTACAAAATACATTGCCCTTTTAAAAGTAACCTTACATTAAATTGTCTTTAAAAATTTAAGTTCTACATTATTTATGTATATGTCCCACTCTTAAATTATATTTATACTCATTAGCCTTATTTTAGATGGTATAAGGAAAGTTGTGAATAACCAGTCTTCTCTTGTGAAGCTTGGGTATTCACCAAACCTGTAGTGAAAACCACAAATTCAGCAGATGATTTTCAGTTTAAATGTTGTAAAGACTGTACCTACTTGACTACCTCCAGATTCTGTTGGGATTATGTTAATTTGTTTCATGGAGTTGACTTAAATATACATTGTTTATATTGCTTAAAATTAATATACATTGTTTACATTGTGCTTAAACTGGGGAGGAAACAAATGATAGCTTGTATTTAGTGTTATGGAACCTATAATTTGGGAATAAGTAGTTTATCCAATAAATCTAAATTATAAATAAGATGATGGGAATGCTTTGTTTTGAGTTGCGCCTCTCTGGTACAGCGCAAATATTGATAATAGATAATATTTTTAGTTTAGCTTCAAGCATAATAAACACTACTTTTCAAGGTGTATTTCAAAATATCAGCTGTAGCACACGTAATTCTGTTGTTATATAAAATATCCAGTGAATTTCTATGATAAATGCTGAATAAATGTCAGCTTGATTGCCTCCTTCTTAGATACAGAAAGTGCAGCAATCTGGGTTCCTTTCGAAACCCGAATTCCTCATTAGATGGCATTCTGTGTGGTTAATACTATAAGATTAAAAGACTAATTTGGGTTCTATTTTTTCATATCTACTTCATCTATGTTAATGTTTGTTGATTTGGGGCATTTGATATGGTTGGTCATGAAGTTTCCTTAAAAGTTTTCTTTTGGTGCTGAGCATTGAACCCAGTGCCTTGTGCATGCTAAGTTTGTACTCTACTATTGAGTTACACCTGTCACTCCCCAATAGAATTTTTCTTCCTAAATTTTATTTTATGGTTACTTGTTCTTAAGATTTATGAAGCCAGTCCAGCTGCTCCAGTGTGGCAAGCCACCCTGGGCAATTAATTAAAACAGTCTCAGAATAAAAATAAAGAGCTGAGAGTATAGCTCAGTGGTAGAACGTTTACCTAACATGTATAAGATTCTTAAGTTCAATCTGTAGTGCCACAAAAAGGTGAAATAAAATAATACATCCATAACTAAATTGGTCTTCTAGAAATAATATTGAAGGAACAGTACATCCCTTTGGAGACTCTGTTCATACTAAAGATTAATGATGTCTACCTAATACGTATCTATGACTTACATAGTTTTTCTTTGTTGACTCAGATGTTTTCTGGTTTAGTTCCTTGTTAAGATTATGACTAGCAAGTTTAGGATTATGAGTACTCTTGGTGTAAGATGAAAATTTGGCATTGGATGGTCGGTGTTTTAAGGAGGCTTGCAGTTGAAAAGTTGGGGTGTGTGTGCCTCCCAACATAGTATTTACTATTGTCATGATATATTTCAGAATAACTGTATAGAATACATTGAGGATGATGAAGAACATGTGGACATTGAAACAATAGAAGAGCTCTCAGAGGAAATAAATGTTGCTTATAAGAAGACCACAGCAGCTCACACACAATCATTTAAACAATCGTAAGTTTTATTTATCTCTGGATTGTTGTCACTGCTTTATAGTCAGAATGAAAACTAGATATTCTGTTTAGGTAACAGATCTGGTTTTCTTTTCTGATGAGTATACATGAGTTGGGGTTAGGAGGTACGCTTCGGTCATTGTTAGGAGACAAAAGTAATATACTTTTGAGCCAGGTGTACTGAAATAAAAATACTCGTTTTAATAATTTTAGGTATTTAACCTTAGGCAAGTTTTGAATTTCTCTCAATTTTTTTTTTTTTTAGATTTTTTGAGACAGGGTCTCACTTTGTGGTTCAGGCTGGCCCTGAGCTCAGCCTCAAACTCACATCATGGCGATCCTCCTGCCTCTGCCTCCGAGTGCTGGGATGACAGGTGTGAGCCACCACGCCTGGCACTGTGGTATGTGGTACTGGTTGCTGCTGGGCGTGAGTCTCCTCACCCAGTATTGTATGTGGTTGCCGGGGATCGAACCCAGGTCCTTGCGCTTGCAAGACAGGCGCCGGAACCACTGAGCTAACTCCCCGGCCCTGAATTTCTCTCAATTTAAGATCTTTCTTGTTTTATTTTTTTGAGATAGTCTGATTATGTAACCCAGACTGGCCTTGACCTTGCAGGGATCTTCCTGCCTTATAGCCTCCTGAGTGCTGAGATTACTGTTTTGAGTGCCACTGGGCTACACTTTCCGTCTGAGACTTTTAACTTCAGATTCATTACCTGTGCAATAAAGAAAGTGAAATGTTAAATCATATATGCAACTAGCCTAGTAACACAATTAGATTATTTGATTATTTAATAAAAGGTAATTCCTTTATCTTTTAAGAATAGGGCACTGGAAAAAAAATAGGGTACTGGATTCTAAATTCAATTATTACTTGAACAGGTTAGATCCAGCTATGAAAATTTTCCTATTCCCTGTTGAGATGAAAATATTAAGGGTATATAGCCTTGCTCAGGAATATTACTTTTTCCTATTGATAAATCTTGTGTCAGTTGGGATTTGAATGTGAGAAGGGAAAGAAGATACTTGTATTTTGTGCTAGACCGTTTCTTTTCCTATTGCCTCAATAAGTTCAGCAGTGTTGCTGAATCATAAATTCCCACATATTAAAAGTGAGTTTCTTGGGACGGGGATATAGCTCAGTGGTTCCGGCGGTTGTCTTGCAAGCGCAAACGCCTGGGTTCGATCCCCGGTAACCACA
>PVIR01014903.1:0-39036 GCA_004026965.1 Petromus typicus | reverse complement strand
AAAAAAAAAAAAAAAAAAAAAAAAAAAAAAAAAAAAAAAAAAAAAATAATAATAATAATAATAATAATAATAATAATAATAATAATTAGCTGGGAGCAGTAGTGCACACCTGTCATTCCCAGCACAGGGGAGGCTGAGGCAGGAAAATCACTAGAAGTTTCAGGCCAGTCCGGGCTACATAGTGAGAGCTTGTCTCAAAAAAACCCCCCACAGACCATGACTGTGATAAAGGCAAGTCCACTTTTCCTATTTTACCCTGACTTTTGGGTAAGTACCATTAATTCTAAATTTTATAAAAGACAGGCAAGAAACAGGAAGCACTTACCCAGAACTGGTTCCGTAATATTTAGCAGAGAAATGCAGCCAGGCGGAGTGAATTCTGTCTGCCCCAAGTCACACTCCAGGTAGTCAACACAGGAAATACTGAAAATTTTCATTAAGATAACAAAGTTTCACTGAGCTTTACTGCACAGGAAAGGAAAAACAAGATGGCAAGAGTTCCATGTGTAGATAGGTCGGAGCCTCTTTCTGTGGTCTTTTAGATGGCACACGCACCACCACAATCTTGCCCGGCATGGGCACGGTGCCATTCACAACACATGCACTTTGGGCTCTCTTCTGCTTCTATCATCAACACAAGACTCATCCTGAGCCCAAACCCCAGGTCCCAGGCACCATCCTGAGCACCGTCAGAGGTCAATGTGCAGCTGAGATGCGCAACCCAGCTGTGCAGCCTCTACCAGAAGCCAGGATGCTCCCTGCTGCACCCCATGTGCAATCCACCCCTGCCAGCCAAACAGCCAGCAGCACCGTGGCAAGAGGAAAAGCGTGCTCACCTGTTTAGCAGCTGGTTGATCAGGTACCTGTTGAACGTGGACTTTCCCACATCCTGACCACCGCAGACTAGGATGACAGGGCAGCCGTCCGCCTCCTCTGCAGATACAAGTGCTGTCCTCAGCCCTGTCCTCTGGGACCCTGGGCAGAACTTCCACTCACTCATCACAGCATAGTCACTCACCGCAAGACACACCCACTAACTCCTCAAGGGCTGCAAGAGTGCTCTCCGTTAGGTAAAGGCTCCTTTTCCTTTTCTCTTTTCTGATGCCAACAGAATCCAAGATTAAAGATTCAGAAGTCACCAGGGAAGCTGGCCTCTGAAATGAAGTTCAAATGAAGAAAGGTGAGAATAGCGTACTTTTGTCTCTCTACTGCTAAATTTGTGAGCTGCACACAAAAGACAGAATACAAAAGATAAAGCTAATCCCTCGTTTCTCACTGCTCCCAAGTCCCAGCCACCATCAAACCCTGCTGACGGGACACCTGCAGCTCTGGAGGCCTATGCTCTCTCCACTGACAGCTACAGAGAAAAAAGGAGGCAAAATGAAAATAAGGAAAATGACAGGACAGGGATTTTAGCTCAATGGTTCTGGCACCTGCCTTGCAAGCGCAAGGGCCTGGGTTCCAAACCCAGTAACACATGCAACAATGCTGGGCGTGGTGACTCATGCCTACCAGTAATCAGTACCACATACCACAATGCTGGGCATGGTGGTTATGCCTATAATCCCAGCACTCGGGAGGCTGAGGCAGGAGGACTGCCTTGAGTTTGAGGCCAATTTGAGCTACACAGTGAGTTCAAGGCCAGTCAGAACTACATAGTGAGATCTCATCTCAAACTACATGCACCCCTGAGTAGCTTTGAAAGAAAGGGTCAGAGTTTTGCTCAAAGACAGAGCACCCCTGAGTTCAATTCCCAGTATCTCCCCTAAAAAAGGGAAGGAGGGAAAAAAATTAAAAATGTAAAAAAGAACATGTCTGGGTCAGGAATTTAGCTCAGTGGTTCTGCCATCTGCCTGGCAAACACGAGATCCCAAGTTCGACCCCCGGCACCACATACCATAATGCCAGGCTTGGTGGTTCATGCTACATAGTGAGTTCAGGGCTAGTCTGAACTACAAAGTGAGACTCTGTCTCTAAATAAATAAGTAAGAATACATCTGACCCACGGCATTCAGAACCCTCCAGTCAAATGGCAAAAGCACTGAACTGGAGATTCTGTCTCTCCTCTGGGGTCCTGATCATGCTGCTGAGTTCTATGGGGTTAAAATGCAACCACACGGCAGTGCCCACTCTGCCTCTCCTGCCACCTGCCACCCCACCTGCTAACTGTTCCCATGAGGTCACCTCAGTTCCCTGTCTCAAGTCCCAGGAAACTCCGAAGAGACCTCCTTGTCTCTACCTTCTCTCCAGTGAACTCAGTGCCTGCTCCACCACCTGTCTCCCTCTCTAGGGCACCTGTCCCTCTCCTCTCGATCAGCACCACCTGCTCTGCTCTGCTCTTTTGTCACATCCGCACACAACTCTCTCCCACTACACCTGGCCCGCTCCCGCCTCACTGTCCTCCCTCCACGGCAGGTGCTTCACGGCTCACCATCCCAGGCCTCCTCAATGCGATGAGCCCGTCCTGCAGCTGCCCAGGGACACTGCTCCATCCACAGCCTCCTCACCACCAGCAGCTCCCTCTGGCCCCTTGCAGCCCTCTGAGCCTGTGCTTCTCTCACCTGTGTCTGCTCCTTCCAGGCCCTCACCCGGCGCCTCTCCTTGCTCCCTCTGGCCACATCACCCCTGCTCTCAGCCATCCTCTCTGCTGCAGGCTGCCAACCTCTTCCCTGTGCTCAACCCACTGTCCAGCCTTCAGCTAGATGTCTAGTGGACACCTACCCCACTATACAAAGAATTCAGCTCCAGCAGGAGCCCTGTCTCAGTTAACGGCAACTCCATGAACAGTAAGGGCAATAAGCCTGGCGCTGCTCCACGGCTCATTTTGGTTTGGGCGCCAGGGACTGAACCCAGGGTGTCGCCCATGATAAGCATGTGTCCTTCCCCCAACTGCACCCCAGCCTCTGCAGCTCTTCCTCTTCCCTCACACCCAACCCCCTGCTATTCCTGTGGAGTCTGCCTGATGGCTCAGGGAAACAGTTAAGTTATACTAACAGAACTTGAGTGCAGAAAACTAACAACATGGCCAGCAAAGATCAGAGACAAGGAACAAAAGATGGGAGCACAGGCAACTTCCAATTCTTTTTATAGTCAGAGGAAAAAAGATAATCACTAACCAGCTACTATATAAAACTGAATGAGGTGTTACATGCGAGGAACCTAGCACTCTGGGAGGGTGAGGTAGGAGAAGTCCAAATCTGAGCCCAGCCAGCAACTCAGCACGACTTTGCCTCAAAATAAAAAGGATTAGGATGTTGCCCAGTGTGAAGTCCCTGGATTTAATCCCCATCACCAAATGTAACAAAAACAAAAAAACACTCCACAAAGACCAACTATGACATGAATGGTAATTTATGCTGGGAACTGAGGCTGAGAAGGAGGAGAGCCATTTTTCATAATTTACCTTTCTACATCAACTACCTCCTCCTTACAGATGCATGTGGTATTCTGTCAGCTCTACCACGCCAACAGGACAGAATGATCTTCCAAGAGAGTCCTCCACCCTCCGCCGATATGACTGCTTTGGCACAGGGTACTAGCAAAATTCTACATGAAAACAAGTTATACCTCTTGCACGAAAATGGTAGATAAACCTGGATGGCTGGTTATGAAGTTTATGGTGTTGGTCTTCACACGTTCTAGCAGCACAATAGAACACAGCAGAGAAAAATTCTCCATCGTCCAAGATCTGTCCTCTGTAAAGAGAAAAATAAATCATCTTTGAAGCAGTAACTGCTGTCAAATTCTATGCCCTTGTAAGTCTCCCTTCTCCTTGGCTAAACTATAAACTTTTGATAGCAGAAATTACACTTGCAAGTCTTTTTCAGGAGATTATCACAGAGCAGGAACATTTCTGAGTGGAGAAGTCCATCTATACTAGCTTCGTGACCTTAGGAAATTTTTATGCTGGGCAAAATAGTCAAAACAATTCCTTAGTTCTTAGGAACTTTGTGAGGGTTAAAACAGAACGTGCTTGGCATGTGGCCCGGAACACCGTAAGCATTTAAAATTATTAATCGTATTATAGAAGGCCTTAATTTCCCCAGTTCTCATTACCTAGGTTAAGATGCGCTTTGAGCATAGCCCGGGCTTCCCTTCTGATCTCCTTCCTGCTCTTCTCAGGCATGGAGTAATGGACTGCATTGATTGTCAGGTAAGTATGAGTATAGGTGGAGAAGATATCGTGGGCAGGTTGGCCTTGGCTGATGACAAAGCCCAACACTTCTACTTGGCCATAGATGCAAGTCAGACGACATATCCCGCTAAAAGTAAAACTCTAAGAGAAAGAAGGAAGAGGGCATTAGAGATCCTGTAATTAATGACTGAAAAATTCTAAGGTTGTAACCTACTATACACCTATCAAAGGACAGTGGATTTCTCAGTAACATTACACCGTATTAAGTGATCAACCCAGACTTCACTTTTTTTTTTTGACAAAGTCTCACTATGTAGTTCAGGCTAGCCTCGAACTCGCAGCAACCCTCCTGCCCAGAATAACACGTACTTCATATTTTAATCTAGATTATATTCCGTGCAGCAATGCAGCTCTGCCACCCCCAGGGTCCAGACAGATCCTACCAACCCATCCTCACAAATCGTCCCCTTCCTGGGTTTTCACTCCCACTGAACCAGGGGGCCCCTCCTAGAGCCCATGCAGGTGTAACTTCGGGAAGGTCGGCTAACCGGACTCTTCATCCCTAAACACCTAGGGAGACAGGGCAATTTCTTCAGAAATCTGAGGGGTTCAAGGCTTCGAATATCTGAAACACTTAAGACTCTAAAAACAATCTAGTTTTGTTTTGTTTAGTTTTCCAATCCAGTATTTTAAATAGGATACAAATTCGTTCAAAATGGGAAACCCTGGGGACCCTGTAGCAGAAGGCCGTGTAAACACGGCAAGAAGCTGGATCTGAACCAGACCTGAAGAAGACGAATTTAGCGGTAACCAAGACCAATGAACCAACGTACTGGCGGACCAAGGGATTGGGGACCTGAGTCCCAGGGCTGCGTCTCCACTCTGCAGCCTCAAGCGACCTACCTGGTTCGCCGGTAGCAGTAGCAACACGCGGTCCGAGCCCACCGCCCTCACCGGCGGAATGGGGAGGGTGGAGGAGCCGCTCTGGGGGAGCGAAAAGACCCGGGCCTTCCGGACTTTCTTGGCAAGCTCCCTTGGGCAGGTGATCCCGCGCCAGTCCACACCGACCGCCTGCGCCTGCTGCACCCGTCGTCGCAGCCGCCGCCCGGCACACCAGTGAAACGACCTAAGCTTGCGGCGGGAGCAGCCGCTCCGTATCAGCTGGGACCGGTTCTTGCCGGGCCGCACCAAGCGGTGGCGACTCCGCCGAACGCGAGGAACTGCGTCCGCCATGCTGTTGGTCCGGCGTCTACAATGCGAGATCTCGCGAGGTCCCATCGATAAACCCGGCGGCCAGACTTACTTGAACAAGCAGCCGCGGAGCAGCTCGCGCCCTCTGTCGACGACCTCCAGCAGTGCACCAGGGGCTCTGCCGATTGGAGGAACTTGGTGGTCCCACTGTGAACCCTTTTTACATTATGCAAAAGTCCCACCTCGGATGACTGGAGAGAAAGCCTGAAATTCCGCGTCCAGCCACGTGGCCACCTCTCCGGAAATCCACCTGGGCCTTTTATTTCCCTGCAGAAAAAGAGTCAAGATTGCTATTTTAAACAAAATCAGGTTATTTGCATACTTTGCATATTTGCATGGATTTGTCTTTTACCTGAAGGGAACAACCTTGGATAACAACACTAAGCCATGATGATTCGCTTCGTATTTCAATGTCATAAAACTGAGGACTGCATGTCTCATTCGGTAAACTGAGGCCAAAGTAAAAGGTTCTAAAATCTGTAGCTTGTGGGGCACAGTGGACACCAACTATAGTTCCAGTTACTGGGAAGGTAAAAGCAGGAAGATCGTGTAGACCCAGAAGTTTAAGACCAGCTTGAGCAATGTAGCAAGACCTTTTCTCTACTTGGACGCTGTAGATCTATAATCCCAGCGCTGGGGAGGCTGAAGCAGGAAGATCACTTAGTTCTAAGTTAGTCTGGGCTACATAGAGAGAACTTGTCTCGGACAAAACAAAAATGAAAACACCATGCAGGTCCCTGACAGCAACTCACCACCCCTTGTCCTCTACAACGCCCAGGTAGGAGGTGTTATGGCCTCTGTCTCTCTTCTTGAGCCAGAGAAAAGGGCAGAACCCACACCCGCACTAGAGGGAGAGTCGCTGGTGCTGCCTGGTTTGCATCCCTGCCCTGGCCCTGCCCAGGTCCTGAGTGGGACCGTAGGCCGGAAGGCCAAGAGAAACAGCGCGCTCCCCACAGCAGGTTCCAGTCCCACCCCTCTCAGGTGGATGAAGCTGCCAGTCTCTGGGCAGCTGCTGTCTGTCTCTGTCACAGGTGCCACTCGGCCATGCCGGGCAGAGGGGCACCTGGCCAGCATGCTGCTCTGGGTGACTCACCTAGTCTGTCTGAAGCTGGCCCTCACCAGCTGCTGGGCCCTCGGGTGCCACAAAGCAGCCTTGTCACCCGACTTCACTCTTCCGGGGGATTACCTCCTCGCAGGCCTGTTCCCCCTCCACAGTGAATGTCCACAGGTGCGACGCAGCCCCCAGGTGACCCTCTGTGACAGGTAAGTGAGGGGTCACAGGGTTGGCTTCGTGGAACCTGTGGGTACAGGGCCCCTGCCCATGTCTGCAGTACCCCTTGAGCTACTGTGCCAGCCCCCTGACACCCAGCTGCAGTTGCCACCTTTGAGTGCCAGTCAGACTCTGGACACTTCCACTAGCTTCTATGTCACAATGCAGGTCTGGCTCTGTGTTAGCGTGTGTGGTGTCATAACTCCTTGCAAGGGTGCCCCAGCTTGTCCACCAAGAAGCAAGAGTGGTCCCCATGGGTCAGAAAGCGAGACTGTATGGGGCTTAGCAAAAATGCATTATGGAAAAGTCAAATGTTGAGACAGAGAAGCTACTGCTTTTTATTGTTGTACTGAAGCTTTTTTTTTTTTTTTTTTTTTTTTTGTACCAGTGATCTAACTTGGGCAAAATGTTGCATTTGCATAGCAGGTACCAGAACCACTGAGTTAAATCCCTGGCTCCCAGTCCTTTCTTTTTACTTAAGACAGAGTCTTGCTAAATCTCTAAGTTCCCCAGGCTAGGCTTGAGCTTGTCACCCTCCTGCCTCAGCCTTACAAGTGTGGCTGTGGATACTACTGGGCTAGGTGACCACATGCCCATACGTGGCACACACCTGACCATTGGCACAGGAGGAAGGTCCTCAGAGCCTGACAGATAAGGCCCAGCCAGAAAGCCTCAGATGAGGCCTTGGGAAAAGAAAATGGGGTCTGGAAGAGGGGTAGCAAAAGGGATATGAGGAAAGCAGCTCCAGATGCATGTCACTGTCACAGGCCCTCGGCAGGTTCCCAGCTGTTCCTGTGAGCAGCACTGTTGAGAGTGAGGAGGTGGGCTAGGGTAGAGCAGTGTCACACATCTCTGTGCTCAGGGTGGCAGCCAGTGTGGCCGTGTCAGTCAATAGTTCTGTGTTACTGTGAAAGATCATTGTGTGTCCTCTGCCAATCCATGGGCAAAAGCAGGTGACCGGCTGGGCATGGTAGCATATGCCTGTACCCTTTAATCTCGGCACTCAGAAGGCTGTGGCAAGAAGACTGCTGTGAGTTGAAGGGCAGCCTGGGCTACAAGGCGAGTTAAGAACAGCCTAAAATGCCCAGTGAGACCATGTCTCAAGAGCAAAACAAAACCCAAGGGCTGGGAATGTAGTTTAGCAGCACTGCGTCAGCGTGGCAAGTTTAAGGTCCTGAGTTTGATTCTCAGTACCACACATATACACATGCATGTGCATGCACACCAACAAAAGTAGGTGTGTGGCCTGCCACATTGTAGGTGGGCCTCACACATTCAGTTGAAGAATTTCAGAGAAAAAGAGGTCCTATGGGCCGGGGAGTTAGCTCAGTGGTTCCAGCACCTGTCTTGCAAGCACAAGGACCTGGGTTTGACCCCCGGTAACCACATACCATATTGGGCATGGAGACTCACCCCAGCAGCAATCAGTACCACATACCACAGTGCCAGGTGTGGTGGCTCACGCCTGTAATCCCAGCATGCGGGAGGCAGAGGCAGGAGGATTGCTGTGATGTGAGTTTGAGACTGAGCTCAGGGCCAGCCTGAACAAAGCGAGATCCTGTCTCAAAAAAAAAAAAAGAAAGAAAAAGAGGTCCTAGAAAAGAAGGAATTTCTTAGATTCAGTATTGAAACATCAACATTTGCCAGAGTGTCCAACCTGTTGGCTCATCCTGTAAACTGTGGATTATACTGTGAACCTGGTCCTTAAATATCTGTCTCTCTACCCATCCACCCATCCATCCACCCATTCATCCATCCATCCATCCATCCACCCATCCATCCATCCATCTACCCATCCATCCATCTATCTCTTGTCGGTTCTGTTTCTCCGGAGAACCCTAACACAGTGCTTTCGCCACAGGATTCTTCTCCCTTTTGTTGTTGTTGGCTTTTGTTTTTCTGACAGAGACTCACCATGCAGTTCAGGCTGGCCTTGAACTCACACTGATCCTTCTGCCTCAGTCTCCTGTGCCACTATGCCCAGCATGGTACAGGATTTCCATGCCTTTTGATCCTAATATGCCTGCCCAAGAGAGCCATGGGTAGTGGCCTTTCTCCTCCTCATGCCCAGCTCTTCTGCAGCTGTCATCAGCACCTGGGCCTATGTGTGGGTTCAGCACCTGAACTGAGGGTGTGCCTGACCGAGCTCTGGGACACTCAGGGATAGGGCTTGGGTTTGCCTGGGCCCTTCAGTCTTGCTGGGCTCTCCTGCAGGGCCGACAGCTTCAACGGTCACGGCTACCACCTCTTCCAGGCCATGCGGCTCGGTGTGGAGCAGATAAACAACTCCACCACCCTGCTGCCCAACATCACCCTGGGCTACGAGCTCCATGACGTGTGCTCTGAGTCGGCCACCGTGTATGCGGTGCTGCACACGCTGTCCCAGCAGGACACTCGCCAAGTGGAGATGCAGGGGAAGCTGTACCAATACTCCCCCAGGGCGATGGCCGTCATCGGGCCTGATAGCACCGACGATGCAAGCACTGCTGCCGCCCTGCTGAGCCCCTTCCTAGTGCCCCTGGTAAGTGGAGCCTCAGCTGGGGGCGATGGCAGGTGTTGCTGTCCCCTCTGAGGCTGGTCTGGTCCCCTGGCTGCTGGGGAGACCCCACTCTTTAGTACCCTTGTAGGGGTCCTGCTCCAGCCTCCCTTGCTTTCCCCCTCTCCCGGAATGGCTTCTGGTCTCCTTGTAGTCACCCTGCCGGGGACCCCTGCCCTTTCCCCACCCTCCATCCTTCAGGAAACAACCGACACTATTGCTTCCCACCCCAAAGACCTCACCTCCCCAACCTCCCGTGTCCTATCTTCTGTCCTGGCTTTTCTCTTCCCCACTTTGTCCCTTAGCCTCTCCCCTCCAGTGACTGACTGCCCAGATTGGGGTGTCAGGGGGCCTCTCATGTGCCCCTCAGCTAGTGGCCTCAGTTCTGTTCCTATCACCCTTGGCCTGCCAGGAACTGCAGCACCATCGAAACTTCTAAATCCAGCAAGCACTTTGCAGGCTTTCTCTCTCTCTCTCTCTCTCTCTCTCTTTTTTAATAGTTTTTTGAGACTGGGTCTCACATTGTAGCTCAGTCTGGCCCTGAACTCATTATGTAGCCCAGGCCAGCCTTGAACTAAAGGCAATCCTCCTGCCTCTGCCTCCCAAGTGCTGGGATTAGAGGCATGAGTTGTCATGCCCGGCATTGTGGTATGTAGTACTAGAGATTGAATTTGGGACCTTGTGCTTACTAGGCAGGCGCCAGAACCACTGAGCTAAATCTCTGGCCCAGGCTTTCTCTACTTTATCAGACTTTTTTCTTTCTTTCTGTACTAGTAATTGAACCCAGGGCCTCTGCACTGAGCTGCATCCCCACCATACCCCCTTATTTCTGAGATAAGGTCTCTCTGCTCCGGACTCAGTTGCTCAGGCTGGACTCAAACTTTCCATCCTCCTGTCTCAGCCTTTCAGAATGCTGGGATCCCGGGCCTGCACCACTATTCCCAGCTTCTTTAGCATGATTTGTGACCTTTTAGGGCAGCTGTTTTCTTAACTCTGGCTGCTAGAAGCCTCTTGTCCCCTCCTCACCGCTATGCCTCTCCTCCTCCCTGCCAGGCCTTGCCTTCACCATTCTGAACCTCCTGTCCTGCAGGGCGCGCTGTCTTTCTGCAGCCCCCATCCCCTCCTCAGCTGGTGGCTCTTGTCAACCTCTCTCTCCATCAAGGAGGGAAACAGCAATCCAAACCTGGACACACCCCCACCTCCCTAGCCCCTCACCTTGTGTCTGTAGCCAAGGTCGCCCCACACACGAGTCTGCAAGGGCCACTTGAGGAGTACCCCCTAGGCTCCTCATGGCCTGCTGGATGAAGAACAAGTCCCTCAGCTTGAGACTGAAGGCCTCCTCCCTGCCCTGCTCAGGCAAAGGCCCTGTGCCAACTGGGATCCCCTGTGGGTCCTAGACACAAGATCACATCTCACTTTGCGCTCAGAGTACAGGGCTTCAGTGCACCCCTAATGTGCAGGACCCCCTCCTGTGTCCACCATGCCAATCCCCACATTCCCCAGGGCTTGCCTCCCCACAACACCTTGTACAGGTCTTGTCTCCTGGGTCCCTACATCCAGCACAGGGCTGGGCCCTGGGGGCCTTCAGTCATGGTGCTGCTGCTGATCTTGCTGAACGGGGTCCCACAGATCAGCTATGAGGCCAGCAGCACAGTGCTCAGCGCAAAGCAGCTGTATCCTTCTTTCCTGCGGACCATCCCCAGTGACAGGTATCAGGTGGAGACCATGGTACTGCTGCTGCAGAGCTTTGGCTGGGTCTGGATCTCCCTGGTCGGCAGCTCTGGTGACTATGGGCAGCGGGGAGTGCAGGCACTGGAGGACCTCGCCACGCAGCGGGGCATCTGTGTTGCCTACAAAGCTATCATACCTGTCTCTGCCCAGGTGGGCAATGAGGAGATGCAGGGCATGATGCGTGGCCTGACCCGGGCCAGGACCACTGTGGTGGTGGTCTTTTCCAGCCGGCATTTGGCCAAAGTATTCTTCGGCTCTGTGATGCTGGCCAACCTGACCAGCAAGGTGTGGATTGCCTCAGAAGACTGGGCCATCTCTACTCACATCGCCAGAATGTCTGGGATCCAGGGCATCGGGATGGTGCTGGGGGTGGCCATCCAGCAGAGACATGTCCCTGGCCTGGAGGAGTTTGAAGAGACCTATGCCAAGGCAGACAAGGAGGCCCCCAGGCCTTGCCCCGGGGACTCCTGGTGCAGCACCAATCAGCTCTGCAGAGAGTGCCAGGCCTTCACAGCACACACGATGCCCACACTTGGGGCCTTCTCCATGAGTTCTGCCTACAATGTGTACCAGGCTGTGTATGCTGTGGCCCACGGCCTTCATCAGCTCCTGGGCTGCGCCTCTGGTTCCTGTTCCAAGGGCCAAGTCTACCCTTGGCAGGTGAGAGAGCCCAAGACCCCTGTGTCAGGGAGAAAGTCCAATCCTGACACACCCAGAGTGCGCACTCCTGGCTACTCTCAGGGCCTCAAGCTTGAGGGTTGGTCTTCTCTTAGACAGCCCATCTCCTCTCTGAACGTTAGTTCTCTTGTCCACTGTGCTCTAGAAGGGCTAAAAAGGAATCTGCAAAAGGGTCCTTTGAAGTTGGGGGGAGGCTATAATCCTAGTACTTGGGAGGCTGAGGCAGGAAGATCACTACAAGTTCAAAGCCAGTCTGACCTACATAGTGAGTTGAAGACAGGCCTGAACTACATAGTGAGACTTTGTCTCAAAAACAAAACAAACAGGAGTTTCACTCAGTGGTTCTGGCACCTGCCTTGCCAAATGCAAGGTCTCCAGTTCAAGCCCGCATATAAAAATAACAAATAAATAAACAAATAAAAGTATTCTTTGCTAGAAGCCTTCTCTTAGGAGGCAGTCAGGAGGGACAAGAGCTTCCTAGAGGAGGAAGGGGCTCTCAGGAATGGACTCCTCTTTCTGGAGCGTCTATTCTGTGGGGCCTGTGGTGGCCTCAGGGCACTTGTTTCTTTCAGCTTCTGGGACAGATCTCCAAGGGGAATTTCCTTTTACACGAGGACACTGTGGCATTTGACAAGAACGGGGATCCCCTCAGTAGTTATAACATCATCGCCTGGGACTGGAGTGGGCCCACGTGGACCTTCAGGGTCATCGGCTCCTCCACGTGGCCTCCTGTTCGGCTGGACATAAACAAGACCAATATTCAGTGGCCTGGAAAGGACAACCAGGTAACAGGGACATGATCACTCACCAGATGGCTGCCATAGGACAGAAGCTTGTGACTGAGGCTTCCTAGAATGGGAAAAGGACCCATGAGCTATTCCTTGAGCTAGGACCCTCTCTGTGGTAGCAGAACACAGGCTTCTTACAGGTGACTTCTTACAGGTACCCTTGTCTGTGTGTACCAGAGGCTGTGCTGAAGGGCACCATCGCGTGGTTGTGGGTGTCTACCGTTGTTGCTTTGAGTGTGTTCCCTGTGAGCCTGGGACCTTCCTCAACCAGAGTGGTGAGTGTGTGCATCCCTGGCACTCTCAGTGTCTGCACAGCCGGTATAGGACCTCTTCAGGTCCCATGGGTGAACATCCAGCCCAAGAACCAGGGCCCAAGTCACTGGGCCTCCAGTGAGTTCCAGGTTGGAAGGAGGCTGTCAACAGACTGAATTCTGATCAAGTAGGCAGGAACAACAGACTGAAAGCCGTAGACCACGGGGTGTGTGCTAGGAAAGTTCCAGTCCCGTCACAGCTCCTGCAAGTGCATCTCATCCTGAATTCAACCAGTGGTTGTTCCCTTGGTTGATCCATAAACTTCCTTCCCTTACCTGTGAAGACTAAAGACTGCTAGCACCTGAGCAACTTGGCCCACAGCAGGAATTGTCCAGTGTGTCCACCCAATGACACCAGGTGGAGACTGGAGAAAAAAATTAGGTAGCTCAGGGCTTGGCTCAGGGGTGGATAGAGGACAAGATGCAAATACCCTTCATTTGGGGCTGGGTGTTTTCTGGCATGTAGACAGAAATGCCAGTGTATCACCCTCTTGTTTGCAAAGCATTTCAGGGATTGTGAGCCATGCAGAGCCTCCCTGTGTGTCTCCAGAGTCTGTAACTAATGCAGCTAATTGAGGAAATCCCTGGCCTCTGGCTCCATCACTCATGCCCAGCAGGTCAAGCTGTTTGTACAAGTCTTCGAGCTTTGGCAGGCCTACACAGCCTCCTTTTCCCAGTACAACTCTGTCCTCCAGCTCGCAGGAATCTTCTATCTTTGCCTTTCAGACCTCTACAGCTGCCAGCTTTGTGGGAGAGAAGAGTGGTCACCTGAGGCCAGCCACACCTGCTTCCCACGCACAGTGGTGTTTTTGACTTGGCATGAGCCCATCTCTTGGGTGTTGCTGGCAGCTAATACACTGTTGCTGCTGCTGCTGGTAGGCACTGCTGGCTTGTTTGCCTGGCACCGAGACACCCCTGTGGTGAGGTCAGCTGGAGGCAGGCTATGCTTCCTCATGCTGGGGTCCCTGGCAGGGGGCAGCTGCAGCCTCTACGGCTTCTTTGGGGAGCCCACACTGCCTGCATGCCTGCTGCGTCAAGCCCTCTTTTCCCTTGGTTTCGCCATCTTCCTGTCTTGCCTGACGGTTCGCTCCTTCCAACTGGTCATCATTTTCAAGTGTGGCACCAAAGTGCCCAGACCCTACCATGCCTGGGTCCGAAACCACGGACCTGGACTGTCTGTAATGTTCAGCTCAATGACCCAGCTGCTCATTTGTCTATCCTGGCTTGCTGTGTGGACCCCACTGCCCACCAGGGAATACCTGCACTTTCCCCAGCTGGTGATGCTCGGGTGTACAGAGGCCAACTCGCTGGGCTTCCTGTTGGCCTTCACCTACAATGGCCTCCTCTCGATCAGCGCCTTTGCCTGCAGCTACTTGGGCAAGGATCTGCCAGAGAACTACAATGAAGCCAAATGTGTCACCTTTAGCCTGCTCCTCAACTTCCTATCCTGGATCACCTTCTTCACCCTGGCCAGCGTCTATCAGGGCCCGTATCTGTCCTTGATCAATGTGTTGGCTGTGCTGGCTAGCCTGAGTGGCGGATTCAGCGGCTATTTCCTCCCAAAGTGCTATGTGATCCTCTGCCGCCCAGACCTCAACAACACCGAGCACTTCCAGGCCTCCATCCAAGACTACACGAGGCGCTATGGCTCCCCCTGAGTTGGAGGACAGGCAGGGCCAACGAAGCAGGCAGACCTGGGCGGGTGGGTTGATGGTCCAGCTAGAGGAGAGCCTTCAGTCTTGCCTCGTGATGTGTAAAGGCTCCGAGAGCCCCGTCCGCGCTCTGGGCTGCTAATAAAGAGGTGAAAAGTGTGCCTGCATCTTAGTCTTGGGGCAAGGATGGGGTTTCACTTCCAGTCTGAACTCAGAGCCTTGACTGTCCAAGAGCAGTTTGGCGTTGCTAGGCAACTCCAGAACGCTGTCCCAGCGCGAGCTGCACAGACCAAGTCCCACTGCTTCTGAATCCCATTGGTTATTCGCTAGGTTCCCGCCTCCAAAGGCGGTACTAAAAGCTTTACGCTTCCGAGCCGCTGTCGCCGTCTGGCGCTCCCTGACGTCATTTCCTGCGCGGCGACGGCAGCGTCTCCGCAAGGTGGGCTGGGCGCGTCGTGCCGGGGTAGTTTGGTCCGTACATTTTTGGCAGTGACCCAGCGGTGTCCGATCCAGAGGGCCAGGGAATATCTGGTCTGGTGAGGCGGGGACAGGACGCAAGAGTGGGGTGCTGAGGCGGCAGACGGGTGTATGGTCGCGGTCGCTTTCTGCTGGCGCCTCGCGATACGTGTGCGCGGCGTGTGCTCCGCTCACCTGTGCGTGGCCGCCGCCCTCCACGCGAGTTTCCCCGCCTGTCCCCGGCTGATACTCTCGCGTCCATCTCCCGCCTCTTTTCACCTGCTTTGACTCTTTCCCTAACGCTCCTTCACAACTCTGTCTTGACTCTACCATCCCTCCCTTCCCGCACCATTCTTGGCGAATCCACTTTACCGGCCCCGGGAGGAGGCAGACAGTCGGTTCCTGCCCTGCCCATCGTGCTTTAACCTTGACCCAAGCCCTCGTTCCGATCACTGTGATCGAGTAGCGTCTCACCTCACCTTTTCCCCTCTTGGAATCCAAAAACTTTCTCTTGCTTACTCTGTTAGGCTGGCCAGGGTGTCATTTCTGATTCCCTCTTCTCCAGGCCATGGACGGCTCCTTCGTCCAGCACAGCGTGAGGGTTCTTCAGGAGCTGAACAAGCAGCGGGAGAAGGGGCAGTATTGCGACGCCACCCTGGACGTAGGGGGACTGGTGTTCAAGGCACATTGGAGCGTCCTTGCCTGCTGCAGCCACTTCTTCCAGAGCCTCTATGGGGATGGCTCAGGGGGCAGTGTCGTCCTTCCTGCAGGTTTCGCTGAGATCTTCGGCCTCCTTCTGGACTTTTTCTACACTGGTCATCTTGCTCTCACCTCAGGGAACCGGGATCAGGTGCTGTTTGCAGCCAGAGAGCTGCGAGTGCCTGAAGCTGTGGAGCTGTGCCAGAGCTTCCAGGCCAAAACCTCAGTGGGGCAAGCATTGAGCAGCCAGAGTGGGCTGGGGAAACCTGCCCCTCGGGATGTGAGCAGCCACCTCAAGAAGCCGACAGACTTGGAAGAAGAGGAAGGTTCAAGAACTCTGGGCTTGCTTCCCAGGGATCAGGATCCCAGAGACACTCACAGCTCCCAGAAGCCCCAGCTCAGTCCTCCTGCTCAGACTGAGAACCCATCCTTCCTCCGGGGGAAACTCAGGCCGGCTGTGAAGTCTTGTCCCCCAGAGGACAAAGAGCCTGAGGACTGCAAAGTGCCTCCAAGATCCTTTGAGGCTGAAGGTGCGCAGCTGCAGGGCGGGAGTAATGAGGTACTGTGCCTAGGGTGCTGCATCTGGGGAGGCAAGACTAGGGGGGATGAGTGAACACTTCTGGGATGATCTGGACCCCAAAATAAAATTTCTTGTTACATGAAACAGACTTTCTCTGAACATAGGAAGCCAGTGGTCTTAGCTGATTTCTGTGATCACAGCCTTCTGTGGTTGCCAGCTTCTTTGGGGGCAGTGTCGTTGCAGGTGGTTCCCTAAGGGAGTGAAATCTGGCCAGGCTTCCTGTTCCTCATAGATGTGGGCACTTCCTCCTCAAGTCCTTGGTTCCTGGATTGACAAGAACCTGATGAAGGGGACCGCCTGGGTTGGAGGTTGGGGCGGAACTAAAGCTGGGTCCCCATGCCCCAGTGACCCTACTCCTTCCTACTGCCTTTTCTGCTGTAGTGGGAAGTGGTGGTTCAAGTTGAGGACGACAGGGATGGTGATTACATTTCTGAGCCCGAGACCGTGCTGACCAGGAGGAAGTCAAGCATAATCAGAAAGCCCTGTGCCGCTGAGCCAGCCCTGGATTCAGGTTCCCTAGTGGCTGAGCCCGCTGAAAACAGAAAAGGGACAGCAGTGCCTGTTGAATGCCCCACATGTCATAAAAAGTTCCTCAGCAAATATTATCTAAAAGTCCACAACAGGTAAGTGGTCTTGTTTTTCTACTTTCTTTTCCCTTCTGCCATTCCTCCTTGGGGGAGGGGTGGTATTCTCTGTGCTTCTGAGCTCTGTGGGGGTTGGGGGGGCCTCGTCTCAGATCTATATCGTGCCATGCTTCTGACTGTCAGGGGTCCAATTCTTCCTCCCTCTCCCACTGTGAGTCTTCAGGTTGGGGATGGCTTTATGGACACTTTGCCAACTGTTCCCATCACTGTGATTTTTGACCCCTAGCTGGCTTCTACTAAAGTGACAAAAGAAGCCAAGCCCTCGGGCTCCTGAGCTGGGGCTGAGGCCTGATACGAACAATTTCAAAAGTCTGCAAGGAGGGCTTTGGACTGGATGCTGTCCTTGGTGATCGGTGCTGTGTTTCTGGGGATTAGCTCTGGGTGTTAATGGAGTGTAACAGACGGTATGTTGGTGCTCAGCGTGTACCCCGCTGGGGAAGCACTTGCCAAGCATGTGCAAAGCCTTGACTGTGATCTCTAGCACTACAAGTAAAGCTGCATATGAGTGCACCTTGGGTAGTAAGACCTAACTTCAAAAGAAAAAAAAAAGCTGTTTAAAACTGCAATATTTAATAAGGTAATTAGGAGCCACAGGCGGCTTTTTAAATTTAAAATCAAATGAAATTGATTCTGAAGTTGAGCTAGGTGTGGTGATGCATACTTGTAATCTCAATGTTCTGGCCCAAGCCACAAATTCAGGTCCAGCCTGGGCAACTTAGCGACTTAGTTAAAGTCCTGTCTCACAATAAAAAATAAGAGATTAGCTAGGGAATGTTGTTCACTGTGAAGGCCCTGAATTCACTCACTCCTCCCCAACTCAACTGCAAAATAAATAATAGTTAAATGAACTAAAATTAATTAAATCCAGTGCATCAGCTGCACTAGCCACATTTCTTTGTCTCTCTCTTTTTTTTTGGTATCGGGATTGAATTCAGGACTTTGAGCTTGCGCAACAGACATGGTCCTGCTGAGCTAAATTCCTGTCCCCAGCCACATCTTTTATGCTCAGTAGCCATGTGGCCTCCAGCTGTCAGACAGAGCATTTCCACCGTCATGGCACAGTAACATGCCTTCCAGTCCTGCTGTTTCCAGCCCAGGATGACACTGGATCATCACAGGGCGCTTTCTTACCAAGCCAGACTGTGCCGCAGGCCGTTCTCGATATGATACTCTGGGAAGCCTCGAGTGATAGTCTGGAGTTGGATCTGGGTGTGAGACTTGTGTCACTCCACCCATGCTTGCCCTTTGGGCAGCAGCTGACCTTTGTAGAGTCTTGGCCATCCTTGTATGGGATTCCTGGGGCTGTCTGAGTCCTGCCCATGTGCTCTAGGCACTTGGTCCAGGGCACTATTTGCATCCATCCCTGCCTCCTGCTGTGGATGTCACGTGGCCCTGAGGACATTGTAATGGGGGGCAGAGGTGGTCGATGTGACAGAATGAGGAAGTAAGTGCCTAGCTTCTGGCAGGTTTCGAGCTTTCCCCATGGGGCTCAGGGGCTCTGAGGTCAGGATTCATTTACTTCATTCACTCAGCACAAGCCCGATGGCTGACAGACATGGAGAGTCTAGACAGTACAGCAGACAAAGCAAAGATACCTGTGGAGCTTTCTTTCTGACAGAGTGAAAGATCAAAATATCAAATCCATTGGCAGTGTGTGTGAGAAGCAAGTGCATTGGAGAGAAGACTGGATGCCAGGGCTGGGGCTGCCATGGGATCAGGTTGCCCCTTGAATGACCACAGTCTGGGAGGCTGACCTGGGAAGAGGTTTGAGCAAGGACTTGAAGGAAGGCAGGGACTCATCCTCATGGGAAATGTGCACAGTGAGACCAGAGCCAATGTGAAAACCCCAGGTTAGGAGCGAGGGGCTGGCAGGAGGCCTGAGAGTACCCCCTCATCTTCTAGGCCCTCTGGGGCCTTTTCTCATATAAACAAGAACCACTGGAAGGTTGAGAGCTGGCTGACGTGTCTCTAAAGGGTCCCCCAGTGCTGATGTGGTGCTGGTAGGACAGGCTGTGGCTCCTGTGGACCTAGGCACTGTTGCTGGACCCAGTGGTGGTGACCTGAGCTGATCTGGTTCTGGGTCTGGGAAGTCATTTTCTCCAGGTGGTCACAACCCAGGGGTTGCTTCTGCCTTCAGAGAGACATGCCAGCCCTGTGTCCCTTGTCAGCCTTTGCTAGTCAATGCTGACATGGCCCCTGGGAAGGCTGGCAGAGGTAGGGCTCGTGGGCTGACTCTGGGTCCACACTGTCCCCTCTGGCATGTTGCTGTCTGGGTCATAGGTCCATGCTGGAGAGGACTTTGGGTCTCCATGCATGTTCCCACTGGGGGTCTTTTGGAATCCTTCAAGAGCCACAGGGCCCTGGGATGAGGGAAAGCCAGGAAACTCAGCTTCCACACCCCTGTGGCTTCTCCCCCTGCCAGGAAGCACACTGGGGAGAAACCCTTTGAGTGTCCCAAGTGTGGGAAGTGTTACTTCCGGAAGGAGAACCTCCTGGAGCATGAAGCCCGGAATTGCATGAACCGCTCGGAACAGGTACTTGGGAGCTGGCCCGGGTACTTGTGTATGTGGATGGGGCACAGGTCTGTGTCTTTGTGCTATCTGGGAAACCTCAAGAGACATCTGTGATGAGAACCGTAAAGAAAGAACAGCAGGGGCTGGGGATTTAGCTTGGTTCTGGTGCCTGCCTCACAAGTGTGAGATCCAGAATTCAATCCCTGGTACCCCCCCAAACAACAAGAAAGAGTAGTAGGGTCCTTAGATGTCATGCAGTCTGGGCGTTGGTACGGGAGGACACAGGTCCTGAGGACAGAAGGCACAAGCCTGGAGGGGATGCTGTGGGAGGTGTCTTGTCATTGCCTGCCACGGCCCCACCATGGGCAGTGGAGCAGGGGCACTGAGGGCTGCTGGGGAGAGCCTTCTAGGCACCCTACTGCCCCCCTGCTGTCCCATGTGGGTGGAGTCTGGCCCAAGCCTACCCTCTTTCTAGAGGCTTGTTGGTGGCAGTTGGGGTCAGGGATTGTGGGGCCTCAAGGCCCAAGAAGGTCCTGGCATGTGGTAACATGCAGTGCTTAGTGCCAGTCAGAACAGGAGGGTTACATGTTGCCCTCTCCTACCCCAGTGCCCCCCACCCCAGGCAGACTTCCCAACAGCGAGCGGAAACCCCACAGAGGCTGCCGCAGTAGGCAGAAGCCCCCGCTGATGCCGGCCCTGCTTGCCCCTCACACTGCCAGGTGTTTACATGCTCCGTGTGCCAGGAGACCTTCCGGCGGAGGATGGAGCTACGGGTGCACATGGTGTCGCACACGGGGGAGATGCCCTACAAGGTCAGGCTCGTGGTTCCCAGTTGTGGGTCAGTGTGGGCTGGGTAGCCCAAGTGCCTGCCCCTTGATGGTGGTCAAGATACCTCCCTCCCTGCTGTCCACTGGCCAGCACCTCACCTCCAGGGCATCTCTTGGGCTGGCTCTGCTGTTACAGTGCTGCTCTGCACGTGGGCAGGCTGTAGTGACCGCTGGTGACTTGGGGCCTGTTTCGCAGTGCTCCTCCTGCTCCCAGCAGTTCATGCAGAAGAAGGACTTGCAGAGCCACATGATTAAGCTGCATGGAGCCCCTAAGCCCCACGCAGTAAGTGTGGATGGGACAGGAGCTGGCGGGAGTGAGATGGCCTAGGCTGGACAGAGGCTCTGTAGTTTGTGCCCTTGGGAGAAAAGGGGATCTGTGTAGCTCCTAGGCAGACTCACCTTGTCCTCACTTGGCCTACTCCCTCTGCCTGTCCTGCCTGCTCTACAGTGTCCTACCTGTGCCAAGTGCTTTCTGTCCCGGACTGAGCTGCAGCTGCACGAGGCCTTCAAACACCGTGGGGAGAAGCTGTTTGTGTGTGAGGAGTGTGGGCACCGGGCCTCGAGTCGCAACGGGCTGCAGATGCACATCAAGGCCAAGCACAGGTGCATGAGGCGCTGCCTGTCTGTTTAACAGCTGGGCCTAGAGGGCGGCACCTGCCTGCATCATGAGATGGTGTGCTTTCCCAAGGGCATGGAGCCTGGGAAACTAGGCTCTGCCTTCTAAGGAGTGGTGCGCTCTAGCTTCCATGATGCCCTGTTGCAGAGTGGAGGGGTTACCTCCTTCCTGGCACTATACTGGCTCTCCTGCTCCGTGTGCCCCCAGCTAGAGCAGAGTGCAGGGGGCTATTGCTCCATGATGGCCTTTGCCACATGTCCTCCTCAAACAGGAACGAGCGGCCATATGTCTGTGAGTTCTGCAGCCACGCCTTCACCCAGAAGGCCAACCTCAACATGCATCTGCGCACACACACAGGCGAGAAGCCCTTCCAGTGCCACCTCTGCGGCAAGACCTTTCGCACCCAAGGTGAGGCTGGTGGCTCTCCCTGTCCCAGTGTCAGGGCCAGGGCTGGCAACTGAGCCCCCACCTGTCTCCACAGCCAGTCTGGACAAGCACAACCGCACCCACACAGGCGAGAGGCCCTTCAGCTGTGAGTTCTGTGAGCAGCGCTTCACAGAGAAGGGACCCCTCCTGAGGCATGTGGCCAGCCGCCACCAGGAGGGCCGGCCCCACTTCTGCCAGATCTGTGGCAAGACTTTTAAAGGTACTGGGAGTTGGGCAGGTGTGGAGGCGGGGCCTTTGTTTCCCATGGCTGGAATTTGGGGTCTTCCCTGGGAGGGGTGGGGCCAGAGACCCCTGATGCTGCTGAGCAGCAGAACCTCCCATAGCAGACCAGTTCTATCTGTGAAGGTGGGCTCCCTGTGGTACCACTGGAGAGCCCTGTGTAAGGAGCAGTGAGCAGGGGAACCACCTGCCAAGGGCCTCCTGCCTTCTGCTGTGGTCCCTGGCACATTCCTGCCTGTCCTGATGCTGGTGGCCCTCTCCCTCCTGCAGCTGTGGAGCAGCTACGAGTTCATGTCAGGCGGCATAAGGGGGTGAGGAAGTTCGAGTGCACCGAGTGTGGCTACAAATTCACACGGCAGGTAGGCGGGGCCCGTCTCCCCCTCCCTGGGGTCTGTTTGCACCCTGACCCTGGCTGTCCCCCAGGCACACCTGCGGAGGCACATGGAGATCCATGATCGCGTGGAGAACTACAACCCGAGGCAGCGCAAGCTCCGCAACCTGGTCATCGAGGATGAGAAGATGGTGGTGGTGGCACTGCAGCCGCCTGCGGAGCTGGAGGTGGGCTCAGCTGAGGTCATTGTGGAGTCCTTGGCCCAAGGGAGCTTGGCCTCCCAGCTCCCCAGCCAAAGACTGTGTGCTGAGGAGAGCTTCACTGGCCCAGGCGTCCTGGAGCCGTCGCTCATTATTACGACTGCTGTCCCCGAGGACTGTGACACATAGCCCCACTCCCCACTCAGGCCCAGCTCCCAATAAACATGCAGCTTTGGACTTGCCTGTCCCTGTGTGCCTGCACTGTGTTCCTCAGTGCCCTGGAGCTACAGCCCAGACCCAGAGAGCCCTCTTAGCCTCATTTGGACCTCTGGTTCCACCTTGCCCAGTCCTGTGGCCTTCACAGCTCAGCCAGCTCCTTGGGAGACACCAGCTGAGCAAGACACGCCTGGGCAGCTTTTGACTGGGGCTGTTCATCCTTTATTTCTGCAGGAGCTGGAGTTGGTGTCGCTGGCCAAATGGCCCTGCTGGAGGTAGTTAAGTAGAATTCAGTCCTAGGCCTCTAGAGTCAGAATGGTGTGGATGATGGCTTTGATGTTCAGGTCGTTTTCCCTATCCCTTTCCTCCAAAAGGCTGGGGCCAAGTTGAGGTGTAGTTAGGTGCACCTGGGAGCCTGGCTGGCAGGTGTGTGGCTCAGCAAGCTCTTCTGGTTGGTGCACATCCACTTGGGGAGCCTTTCCCAGAGGACCTTATGTGATCTGCATGTCTGGGAGCCTGGGGTACAAGTAAGCCAGGTCTCAGACGCAGAGGGCCCAATGGTTTGTTCAGATTCCTTTGCAGCTCTTTTATGGCCTGGACCCTAAGCAAGTCTCCATCTTCTAGGGGAATTAATAATGTAATAAAAAGGCTGGGGATCTAGTTCAGTGGAAGGCTGAGTTCAATTCCCAGCACTGCCAAAAAAAAAAGTATGTGGCGCTCACAGTTGGTACATTGGAACGAGGCTGGCTGCTGAGATCTCAGCATTGGCAGGGTGCAGTCATAAACATTCCGAAGGCCAAAGCCACATAGCCATTTGAGGACAGCATTCCTTGACACACATGGCTGTCACCTCTACCTTTGCCAGAGGAAAGGAAGGGACATTGGAACCTGACTGCTTGATACATATTTAAAAACTCGCTTAGGGCAGTTGAGCTTGGTTAGGATATACTGTGCCCAGTGGCAGCAGAGTTGGGCACCCCTACTGCCAGAGGACCCCAGAGCCCTGCACCCTATGCTAATTCCCCTGGAGGTGGAGGTCGGAAGAATGTTGGCTTCAGACTGAACCCAACCACCCATTTTCTCTACTACTGGGGAACAAACCTAGAGCCTCTCCAGTGTTTATTATTTGGGGACATGTTAGACAGTGAAATTGTTCAGGTTGGGTGCAAACTTACCCTCTCCTGCCTAAGCCTCCCGGAGTGTTGGTATGGACCGCTGCACCACTCATCTCCCTCACTCCTTGACTGCTGAGCACTCAGAGGGAGAGTATTTAAGTGCAGAAACTGACACCCAGGCGTAGCTTATGGTCCAGTATAGGTTACAGCTGCTTCCACACTCTCTACCTAACAAACCAGTCACTGGGTTGCTGGGTTCGATTCCCAGCACTGCCAAAAGCACAAGATATCTTGGCCATGAGTAAGACATGGTGTGTATACCTGCATTTCCAGCACTGGAAGGGTAGGAGGGGCTCAAGAGTGGCCTGGAGGGCAGTGAGACTCAGTCTCAAAACCAAACACCCGAGCCTGTGTTTTGCACCCTAGGGCACCAGCCTCTCAGGTTGACAGGCTCTACAAATGGGTGGCAACTCATCCCCTGTTGGGGTGTTATTTCTATTTTTCTGGATTACTGGATTTCAAACTTGGGTCTTCACAATGAACTACATCCCCAGCCCTTTTGGGTCCCCTGAGCTGGGTTCAAACCTGTGATCTATCTTAGCTGCTCAGAGTGCAGGGCAGCATTACAGGCACATGCCACGCCTGGCTTCCCTTCTCTTATTAAAGGCTCTACCACCCCAGGCCCAAGCTTCACCCCACAACAGCAGGGACACTGGAGGGGCTGATATAGTTGGCACAGGCGCAGTGGGTGGTAGATTCCTTTGGGGGTTGGAGGTGACAGCACCCTCAGCTCCAGCTTCCCCTGGACCCTCTTTTCTCTTCCACTTTATATCCTGTGGTGAAGTGGTCCCAAGACCCTTCACCTCACCCACGGGCAGGACGATAAAGGCAAAGACATGAAAACATATTGGAAATATTTTTATTTCAAAAAGTACTGAAGGCATCCTAAAACCTGAAGACAAGATTCTGAATAGGCAAAAATAAATACACAGGCACCCACCCTCTGGGATGTGACTAATGCTGGACACTGGAGGGTGGCTCCTTTATTAGTCTCTGAAGTCATATAAATATAGAATATGTTATAGGTCAGCATTAAATACCCATCACTGAACTTCCATAACTTAATGTCTTGTAGATAATGTCCTGTGCACATATCATGTAAGGCAAATCCCATCCCCAGTGGCCGACACCTGCCTCCAAGTCAGTGTGGGGACATCAACAATGGTGGGGCCCACATGGGGAGACAGAGCCTGTGGCTGAAGTGGGGACCCCTGACCCCGGCCTGCCAGCTGGTTTTGCAAGCTGTGGAACCTGTGGTGGAGGAGGCTGGTGCCTATTCTTCCCATGCTTAGTCTTTCAAATCCAAAGCCTGGTTCTGATGGTGGTGACACAGGCACCAACCTAGGCCCCATCTGTGGCCACCAGATAGGAAGACGGCTGCCAGTCACAGTGAAGAGCAAGAACCCTGAGCCCTTCCCTTGGGCTTCTCAGCCTGATCCTGAGCCAACCCAGGATAGTAGTGGCCAGTGTCCCCAAGCAGACTGGTCAGGGCACTTTCTAATACAATGTAATGATACATAGCACATGGCACTGAAAGAAGACAGGCACGGCAGGACCCACCTGGCAGCCTGAGAAATTAAGGCAATGACTCCTGCGATCTGGCCACTGAGGGGTCTGGGCATAGCTCGTTGGGTGATGGTGTCTGCTAAGAACTCACTTGCTAGAGTCAGGTCCCTGGGAAAAGGCCTTCCTGTCACCTGACAGATCCAAGTGGGGGCTACTTCAGGCACCCTGAAGGGATTACACTCAACGACTCAAAAACATCCCACTTCTGAGAAATAGCTTGGGTCCCCAGGCCCTCCTGCTGCCACTCCTCCCATGCTGGTCATAGTACTTCGTGGGGAGAATCAGGCCAGGTGAGCTTGGTGCCGGCTCCTTCCACACCCCCTTGGTAAAGAGCAAACTCAGAAACCACCGCCAAGGCCACTCCTGCTCAGGGTTCTGCTTCTTCACACAGCCCAGGGAGAGGGCACAGCAGCTGTGTGCTGCACTAGACCTCTGTGAGGGACCAGATGCAGCCTTGCACCAAGGGGTCCGCCCTCTCCACCAGCCTCTCCTCCTCTGGCCTGGACAGTCCTGGGCCAGTCCCTACCCAGGGAGGTTTCACAAGCTAGGGTGAGAGGATACTCAACACCAGCCACAAGGCACTCAGGTCCTCTGGACCTCCCCGCACGCTTGGAACTCACACTCAGATCCTGCTTGTATGTGGGACCCCGGCTGGCGACATCCGGCACCCTACAGCTGCCATGGTCTGCTCTGTCCCAATGCAGAGGGTCCAGGCCATTCACAGACCCCACAGGGGACTCTTTGTCCTCTGCCCCTAAAGTGGGAGAGGAAGGAGCTGTGCCAGGTGGCAGCAGGCAGAGTGTGCGCAGCATGGCTGAGAGGGACCTCTGGGGGCCAGAGAGAGGGACCAGCGGGATACTCACAGCCAACCGTGCTCTGGCAGTTGTGACCCAGCCTCTGAGTGCAGAAAAAACTCAGGCAATGATGGATCCTGGCTGCTGGGCTCCCCTGGACCCAAAGGAGGAGGTCACAGCCCCACCAGGTGCGAGATCCCCTGCACCAAGGCCCCCTCGGGCCAGGCCGGGGCTAGTGCAGGTCGTCCGGGTTCTGCAGTGGCTGACGCTGGCCAGCATCGTCACCACTACGACTGTCCAGCTCAAAGCCACGGCCGCCCAGGGGAGTCTGTGGCATGAACTGCCGGAAGATGCTGACGCTGCTATGCCAGAAGGTGGGCTCCGGGAGCCGCCCCACCACACTCCAGGCCCGAGCCTCGGGGTCATAGGCCTCGACCACGTCGGAGAGCTCAAATGTGTTGTCATAGCCGCCGGATACATACAGCTTCCCGCCCAGCACAGCCAGGCTGCCGCCCACATGCACCTGTGGGGGGAGGGTGGGAGTAAGGGCTGCAGCGGGCCAGGCAGACATGTGGACACGCATGAAGGTCCCAGGAACCCAGCGAGATTAGTGCATAGTCCCTGATGTGGCACTAGGGGCCGCCTCACCAATGTTTCAGGAAGCACTGTGCCAGGAACAGGCTGATAGCCTCCCTGGGACCACCCAGGGCCTAGTCTACCAGGTAACCCCTGCCCGTGGTAGCTAGGGTAGCTGCCCAGCAGTGCCCAGGCCTTGCCCATGCTGCTGCAAGGGTCCCAGGCCTGAATGGTCCCCAGGGTGACCATGACTGAGCTGTCCATCTCTCAGATGGGGAAACTGAGACTCACAGGGCTGCCAGGCAGAGCCACAGCTCAACACAAAGCCTTCCCAAGTGCCACTGACCCTTCCCAGTGCCACCATGTCTCTCTTCTCCGCCAGGGAAAGGGGGCCTGACCAGCTAGCAGTGAGGAATCAAGTGTGCAGGCTCCATCTTGGCCTTCCAATCTAGACACCTTCTCCAGAGTGCCATACACTCCAAGCATTTTGCTCCAGAATCTAAAGAGCTGCTGTGGCCACTGCAGGAGGGAGAGACTGAGCTGCAATATCAGTACTTGGGAGGATGAGGCAGGAGGACTGCTACAGTTCAAAGCTAGCCTGGACTAGATGTGAGAACTTATCTCAAAATTATGTACCTCTGGCCCAGGGATTAGCTCAGTGGTTCTAGCATCTGCCTGATAAGCACAAGGTCCTGAGTTTGATCCCTGGTACCACACACTACAATGCTAGGCATGGTGGCTCACACCTGTAATCTCAGCACTCAGGAGGCAGAGGCAGGAGGATGGCCTTGGCCCTGCTGTGAGTATGAGGCTCACCTGGGCTACATAGTGAACTCATGGCCAGTCTAAACTATAAAGTGAGACCCTGTCTCCAAAATATAAACAATAAAAATAAATAAATAAATAAATAGAAAGTTTTTTAAAAATTGTAGTTTTTCCCAAAAGAATTAAATGCATCATATCATAACAATATTTATAGCAGCACAACTTGGAAAAAGACCAAATGCCCATCAACCAAGGAATGACTACAGATGTACCTTTTTTTTTTTTTTTTTTTGAGACAGGGTCTCACTTTGTAGTTCAGGCTGGCCCTGAGCTCGGCCTCAAACTCATATCACAGCAATCCTCCTGCCTCTGCCTCCTGAGTGCCGGGATTACAGGCATGAGCCACCAAGCCCAGCACTGTGGTATGTGGTGCTGATTGCTGCTGGGCATGAGTCTCTACACCCAATACTGTATGTGGTTAACCCGGGATCGAACTGGGGTCCTTGCGCTTGCAAGACAGGCACCGGAACCACTGAGCTAAATCCCTGGCCCCAAGACTATATTCTTTTCTTTTTTTTTAGGTTTTTTGAGACAGGGTCTCGCTTTGTGGTTTAGGCTGGCCCTGAGCTCAACCTCAAACTGAAACTCACATCACAGCAATCCTCCTGCCTCTGCCTCCTGAGTGCTGGGATTATAGGCGTGAGCCACCACGCCCAGCACTGTGGTATGTGGTACTGGTTGCTGCTCGGCGTGAGTCTCCACACCCAGTATAGTATGTGGTTACAATTGAACCTGGGTCCTTGTGCTTGCAAGACAGGCGCCGGAACCACTGAGCTAACTCCAGAACCTCTCAAGACTATATTCTTAAGTGAAATAAACGAAACGCATTTAAATATTGCACTATGTCTCTGGTATGAGAAACCAAGGGTGGAAATAAGGACTAAAATGTTTAATAGATACTGAGAAATGAGAAGAAATGTTCAAATGGGAAAATAATGTTCAAATGGGAAGGGTAACCAGGAGGGAGAGATGGAAGGGACAAGAAAAAAAGTGAAAATAGAAGGAAAAAATGGAAACCAAGCTTTGGTACATGGGGGAGGAGAAAACAAGGAGAGGTGGGATGTAGCACTCACAGGCAAGTTCCCTAGGGAGAGTGACATCATCAGGTATATCTAACATGTACCCCTCCCCGCCCAAATCTGGGCCTCAGCAAGCCTCGGGGTAGCAAGATGAATAACAGCCCTGTTAAGGCAGCACCTGGAGAGGACGGGCCCGCCCTCCCCGATGTCCCCAGCTCTGCTCAGCACTCGAGCTCTCAAGGGCTCACCTGATTCATGGGCGGGATCTTGTCCCACTCGTTCTTCGTGGGGTTGTACACGTCCACCTCGGCGGAGTCGTCCCTGGCAGGGAGGACGGCAGTCAGGGCTGGGGCAGCCCTGGGCGAGGGCTGGAGAGGAGGGGCTCAGAGCCTCAGTGACCTGAGTTTCCTGTGGCCACACAGCTGTTCCCTCAATAGGTGGACACCCTGCTCAGAACCCAGCCTTGTCCACTCATACATAGATCGCCCCCCTCCAGGGTCTGAGCCCCCAGTGACTCATTAAAGAAACCTCCCCCTTTGGGTCTTTGTGTAAGCTGGCCTCAAACTCACAGTGATCCTTCTGCCTCAGCCTCCCAAGTGCTGAGACTAAAGATATGTGCCACTGTATCTACCTCAGTCTCCCTACCACAGTAGCTTTCTTTAGAGCTCAAAGATATCATGTTCATTTCCCTCCTGAGGCTGCAAACCACCGCTACCCTCCTTGCTCTCCCCACATCAACCTGAGCCACCTCCTTCCAAGGCCTCTGTGGCTGGCCTGCCCAGGACAGGCCTCCAAGTCCTTTCCTAGGCCTTGGCTACCCTTGCCACACCGATCAATGTCACTGTCAATGCCTGGCCCTGTCCTGGTCACTGCTGCATCTTCAGTGCTCCACAAAGTAGTTGGGCATAACAGTACACATTGGAGGCAGGAGGATGGCAAGTTTGAGCCCAGCCTTAGCAACTTAGAAAGGCAGGAGGACACTGTGAATTTGAGATCAGGCTGGGCTACAGAGTGAGTTCAAGGTCAGCCTGAACTAAACATCGAGATGCTATCTCAAGAGAACAAAAAGTAAAACATAAATATTATAAAAAAGCCAAGGGGACAAGAAGAAAAGCAGCAACAGCCCTGATGACAACAGTCCTGAAGGGCAGGGTTTAGCCAAAGGGCCAAACAGTACACAGTTTAGGCTGCAGGCAGCAGGTGGTGAGTGTACAAGCATGTAACACTACCAGGGTGGTGAGAAATCAGCAGATGGCTACCCACCAAGGGGCCTGGGTGTCCCAACAAAATTTCAAGGGCAGCAAGTGTGGTAGCAGCACACACTATAATTCCAGCTACTTGGGAGGTTGAGGCAGGAGGGCTGCAAGTAGCCCATGCTGGATCACTTAGGGACACCCTGTCACAAAATAAAAAGGCGGAGAGGGAAGCAGCTGAACACCTAGCAAGTACGAGCCCTTGGGTTCAAACTCCAATACAGAAACAAAAATCATGTAACTTTTAAAGAAAGTTTTTTTTTTTTTTAGTTTTTTAAGACAAGGTCTTGCTTTGTAGTTGGGGATGGCCCTTAACTATGGAGCCTAGGCTAGCCTCAAACTTAGCCATCTTTCTGCTTCTGCCTCCTGAGTGCTGAGATTACAGGAATGAGCCATTATGCCTGGCACTATGGCATGTGGTACCTCAGATCGAACTCAGGACCTTGTGCTTGCCAGGCAGACGTTGGAACCACTGAGCTAAATCCTTGGCCATTTTTTTTTTGAAACAAGGCCTGGGCATGGAGTCTAGGATGGCTTTGAACTCCTGGTGAGCCTTCTGCCTCAGCATCCCCAGGTGCCAGGATTGAAGGTGTGTGCAGCCTCTCTTGGTTTATAACCTCCTATGTTACAAAGTACTATAAAATATGATGGTCCTTTGTCTCGGACTCCCCACCCTGAGGAGCCCAGGTAGGAGAGGAGCCTGGACAGCAGCTCCAGGGCTACCAGGGGACGGAAGCCTGTGGCTCAGAAATAGCAAAGAGATTGAGGCATGCTCCTGGCATGCACGCTACCAGACACACGGCCCTTCCCCACTCAGGACCCCTGCCTTCCTGCAGCCACCTCCCTCTCCTGCCCCAGGGCCACACTGCCCACAGGGACAGCACCCTCTTCCTCAAGCAGTTCAGCAACTGTCACGTGCTGCCTACCAGAAGGGGCTGGTGGGCAGGGCTGGCAGGGCCCTCAGCCTGGAAGGCCTGGCAGCTGAGAAGTTGTATTTATAGCCATCTCCACCCCTCCTCCAAGACAACTCCCTGTGGGGGAGGGGCGCAGGGTGGGGTTGGCTGGGGCTCCAGGCTCCCTCAGAGCAGACCTTGGGCTCTTGGCACTCGTGATGCCAGTCCTCCACTCCAAGCAGTGACACCTGTTCCCTTCTTGGGGATGAGGGCCAGTACGGCTCAGGGGTAAGAGGTCACACATACTTGGGGGCTCCTTGTTCAAAGTTCTAGGCCAGAAGGGGACAGAAGGGATTGTAATTCACACCACCCTTCCTTCCCTCCTGCTCCCCTGGCTCCAAGCAGGCTGCTGGCCAGGGAGCGGGCCCATGGACGCACAGGTGCATGCGCACACACACATTCGTGTGCAGAATGCAGGGGGCACTTAGCATTCTCTGGATGCCCTCTCATCAGCAAATCAGTGGAAAATTGTGCTCTCCCTACATCACCCTTGGGGTTGCTTGACTGGAAAACCCTATAGGCCCCATGGAAACTGGTCCAAGGGATGAACAGGTGCCCTGGAGCCCAAAAGCGCCAGACTGAGCCTAGCCTGGCTTCAGTTTCCTCATCTGTGAAATGGGAGAACAACAAAGGCCTCCTGGGTGTAGTAGTGGCACTCATCTGTGGTCCCAGCATTTGGCAGGATTGCTGTGAGTTTGAGGCTAACCTGAACTGCACCAGAAAACCTGTTCCCAAAAAACATTATTACAAAAAATCCAAATACCAAAGGCATAGTGTGACAGGCAGGCCCTGAAGACTCACCTGACAAAGTACATGAGTCCATTTAGCGTCACCGTCTTGGGCGCGAAAGACCAGGGAGGGAGCTGGCCACAGTTCACCAGTGACCACAAGTTGGTGTCCGGGTCGTAGCACTGCATCACCATGGTCTCCTTGCCGGGCAGGGACCCGATGGCATAGAGGCGCCCACGGCAGGCGGTGGTGGAGCAGTTGTCCATGGGGTAGGTCATAGGCCGCAGTGCCTCCCAGGAGTCAGCTGTGTGGTCATAGCGCTCCGTGCTGTCTGCAGCTACCACGTACAGCAGCCCCTCCAGCACAGAGGAGCTGTGGTACTCGCGTGCCTTCAGCATGGCCGCCACCTCTGTCCACTCATTCACACTCGAGTTATACCTCCATACACAGTCATAGAGCCGGGAGCCATCAGATCCGCCTGCAGGATAGGTAGGGGCAATGTCAGCACTTGGAGTCACCTGCTTGTTCATCCTGAGCTCCGGCTGGGGCTGCTGCCCCAGGAGGAAGGTCTCTCACTGAGGCCTCCTAAACCTCACCTCCCAAAACCCAGGCCAGAAATCCCATGACAACACACCATACAATGGCCACTGCCCCTCAGGAGCCTGCCACCAAAACTGGCCCCTGGGGCACAGTTCTAAATAATTGGACTAGGCCAACAAGCCTAAAGTTCACCAAATGCTAGGGTTCCTGGTCCGATGACCAGGCTATGGGGGGACAGAAGGAGGAAGTCCATGTGTAAGCTGAGCTGGGACACTGTCACACACCATGACATCAGGGCATTTCAGGGTGTGAGTCTCAATTCAGAACAGATTACAGGGGTGTGTTTTACTGAAAAACAAAACCAAACCTCATGGAGTTACACTACTCTGTGAACACTCTTCAGTCCATATGCTTATGCCAATAAAAGGACTTTTAGCCCTTTTAAAATGTCTTGAGACAGGGTCTTGCTAAAGTACAAAATTGCCCAGGCTGGGCTCTACTTTTCTATCTTCCTGTCTCAGCTCCCAGAGTACCTAGATTCTGGGCATGCGCCATCATGTCAGTGGTCAACCTAAATTAAAGGAGTCTATGAAGAGGCCTGGCCCCCAAAGGGAGACAGGACTCCAGAAATCCCACAGGGCAGAGCACAGACATTCTGCCTGCCTCATAGCTCCAAGCTTTTGGAGGCACAAGATAAAGTTCTTGTAACACCCATGATTCTGGGCCTCCTTCCTTCCACAGGGAACTGGGAAGGCAGCTGAAGCCTGCTCCTCCAGCCCCAGAAAATCCCCATGGGGAGTTGAATGGAATGTGCCAGCCACCTGCCTACACCCAGAGGATTAGCTGTGCAGCTGTGACATTTACAGAAGGCAGGCAGGTCCAGCCAGTTCTGAGAGGGAGACCTCTGCCTAGAGCAACTGGCCAGACTCTGGAGGGGGTAGGTAGTGGGTGGTGGGGGAGGAGGCTCAGTCCCCAAGCACAGGCCCAACCTCACTTTGACAAGGGGGTTCGACACACGGGTGCTGGGCAGGGAAGCGGTGGCCCTGAGCTGAGATGTCCCTGGGACAGGGACCCCTTTCAGCTCAGGAGCAGCATTAAACATCCCAGACTGAGCTCGGCTGCTGCCCGATAACCCAGCCTGAGCTCTCCCGATAAGACAGCCATGCTTGCGCCCGGCTGTTCTTGCCTTATATAGCAGTCAGAGGCCGCCCCTGCTCAACCACAGGAGGTAGCCTCCTGTCTGGACAGGATTCATCCTCAGTGAAAAATGTGAGAGAAGCCCAGGACCCGCCCACCGTGACTCGGCAGTGTTTTGGGGCTTGGGCTAGGCAACTGGAAGAAACCTCCAAACACGTGACCATGTTTACAGTCCCAAGCCAGCTCAGTCTAAACACCATGTGACATTGTGCAGAGGAGCTAGGTGTAAGCCCCAAGGAATCTTGTGCCGTCTGACAGACCAAGTGAGTCAGGAGGCCCCGGTGGCTCAGGAGGGAGGGGAAAAGCTCAGGCTGGGGAGGAACGAAAGCCTCACTAGAGATCAGCCTCAGGACTGTCCCCGCATTCTACTGGGAAAGAAAGAAAGCTCTCATTGTGTGGGTGAATGTCCTGTCTCTTCAACCAAACAGGGAGAGGCACTTTTCTGGCAGGGAGTTGGCCCAGAGGGAGAACGGGAAGCCACAAGCAGCTGCTTGTCTGTACACAAGGGGCCCTTCTTCCAGGCTAAGGGGCCCCCAAGAACCCTGGCTGGGACTCAGGTCGGCTGATTCCTGTTCAGCGGGTTTCTTCTGTGAAGTTAGAGGGCTTTGCAGGACAGCCTCTGCTGGAAGCACTCACCTGTCACGTAAATGTCGTTGCCCAGCGCCACAATGCTATATCCCCCACCCAGGTGGTCAGGAAACTCGGCCAGGTAGCGCCACTGGCCCGTCTGCGGGTTGTAGCAGTCGACGGTGACCAGCTCGTCGCAGTCCTGGTCGCAGCCGCCCACCAGCACGAGGATCTCGGCGAGACCGGTGGAGGGTCGTGGGCGCATGCGAGGACACGGCCCGCGGTCGTGGCGGTCATAACGCGCCGCTTGGAAGTCGCGTGCCTCCCGCAGCAGCCGAAGACACGGCGGACAGCGGGCCACCAGCGGTTCGGCCTCCACGTGCGCCAGCAGGTAGAAGCGGCGCACGAAGGGCAGGCGCACGGCCTCTAGCAGCTGTGGCCAGTGCACGGCGCGGCGCGGCGGGTCGGCGCGCACCCAGCGCAGCGCCAGCTGGTAGGCGGCCTCCTCCTTGGGCACGCACAGCCCGTCGTCGCGCAGGTAGCGCAGAAGGCGGCCGAGAGGCAGCCGCTCCAACTGCTCGGCGCCCAGTTCGCCCACGTGGCGGAGGATAAAGCGCTGCGCCGCACTAGCCAGCCCCGTGCAGCTGAAGGCCTCGGCGAAGTCCTGCATGTCCAGGCAGTTGGCCAGGTCGAGCTGCTGCTGCAGGAAGGCGCCGCACGCCTCCTTTACGGCTGGGAACTGCAGTAGGTCGGCGGCGCGCAGCAGCGGCTCCGCGTTGTCGCCGCTCACGGCCACGCGGCCCGTGTAGCTGAAGTCCAGCAGCAGCTGCAGCATGTCGGGCGGCACCCCGTGAAGGCGCACCCGCTCGGCGCGGCTCTCGCGCAGCTGCCCGGCGAACATGGCGCGGAAGTAGGGGCTGGCGGCGGCCAGCACGGCACGGTGCGCGGGGAAGTCGCGCCCGCCCGCCGCCTCCAGCGTCACGTCCAGGAACTTGCGCTCAGCACGTAGCTGGCTCAAGCCGCGCAGCAAGCTCAAGGCGTGCGCGGGGTCCGAGAAGGGCAGCACCGCCAGGGGGGCCGGCCGCTCCATGGCGCCGCAGGGTAAACTCACTACGCCGCGACCCTAGCCAGCGCAGAGACGCGGCGCGCAGGCACCCCAGCCTTAAGTACCGCGGGCCCGCGTCCTCCGGGGGCGGGACGTTTCCGGACACGCCCACCCACTGCCCCGGCCCCGGCTAATGGCTCGCCTTCCCTTTTCTAGGCGGCGGCAGCCCAGGCTGAGTCACAGTGGCTATCCCCTACTCCTTGTCTGCCCTCCTGGGGCTTCTGGGCGCCAGTCGCCGACGCCGAGAGTAGGAAGGAGAGTGACAAGTGCGGGCTCTGGGATCGGGGCCTCCGAGACCTGCCCGCCACCCGCCTGGGGCCGGTTGCGGTGAGAAGAGGCGACTGCCTACGCGCGCGACCCGCAAGCCCCGGGGCGGCCTGGAGCAAAAGGCTCTTCGTGTTTTTTTATTGGAGTTCTCAGGTTTCCGGTTAACCCCTAAGGGGTCAGATTTCAAAAGATAGGATTTGTACAGTTCAGCACCAAAGCACAACACCGAAAGGCTTTCTGTAACTTTTTTTTCTTCGCGTATTTGTAAGCGACCCTGCGTCCCTGAGTTTCGAGCTCGGCAACACTGTCATCAAGTTCAGCAGCTCTTTTCGAGTCATCTCCTTCCACCTCCGGAGCCTCCCTGTCCAGTGTCAGGCCAGCTAAGGGGCGCTTAGGAGGGCGGGCCTGGGGTGGGGGTCTGGGACAGCTCAAGGTCAGTAAAACCCGGAGGCAAGTCACGGTACCTGGAAGGCTTTTGAGGAGGGGAAGCGTTCCTATTTGAGTTTCTTTGGTTACAGTACCCCTCTCGACTAGCTACAAGGACAGTAAAAAGGCCCCACCTAGGAACGTAAGTGTGTTTAGTGTGGGCTTTGCGCAGTTTAGGGGAGGACCCGGGTTCACCTCTAGGCCTCCCGGCTTTTGCGCCTTGCCAACACTCCCCCCACCCCCCACCCCGCGCCCTAGTCCTTTGTCAGTGCCGGAGCTGCCCAGTGCCCCGGGCCAGCCTGGCCCCTACAGCCCATTGTCATTCCGGGTTTCCAGCTGGGTCGGCCTCGGGCTCAGAGGAGACATTTTGTTTTTATTCCATCTCTGAATGGAGAGCTGGGACCTAGCGTCCTTTTGCCCTACGAATGCATCTGGTCCCCATTTCAGAGGCAGCTAAGGCGGAGAGGCCTAACCGGGAACACGTGCAGGTACCCTGGGGCGGCCTGTTGCCCATAGAAGGACGGCTCACACGGCGACAAGCCCGCATTGCATTCCTGCCCGGGAGCCCGGCCAATGGCGAAGCGCGCGAGCTTTGTGACACAGTCCCTGCAGCCCGGAAGTAGGACTTTGTAGGGAAAAGAGCGCCACAGCCCTGCAGATCACTCCTCCACCTTGTTCAAGTCCAGTGAGTCAAAGCCTAATGTTTCTATAGCTGTGAATCAATTGAGTATATTTTTTCCCCTTCCTTCTCGTTTTGTTTTGCAGACAAGGATCTCTTTTGCCTGGCTGGTCTCTAATTCCTGGGATCAAGAGATCCTCCTGCCTCAGCTTACAGAGTACCTGAGATAATTGGCACCAGGCTATGGTTTTTGTTTTTGTTTCTTGACATCAGAGGCTATTATCAACCTGATGATGCAGCCTCGAAGAATAATAATACTGATAGAATAAAGATGAAGTGGGCCAGGGATTTAGCTCAATGATTCTGGTACCTGCCTTGCAAACACAAGGTCCTGAGTTTGATCCCCAGCAACCACATACCATGATGCCAGGCGGGGAAACTCATGCCCATCAGCAATCAGTACCACACACCACAGTGCCGGGCGTGGTGGCTCAAGCCTGTAAGCCCAGCACTCAGGAGACTGAGGCAGGACAATTGCTGTGAGTTCAAGGCTGGCCTGGGCTACAAAGTGAGCTCAGGGCCAGCCTGAACTACAAAGCAAGACCCTGACTCCAAAAAATAAATAAAAGGGCCGGGGAGTTAGCTCAGTGGTTCCGGCGCCTGTCTTGTAAGCGCAAGGGCCTGGGTTCTGATCCCCGGTAACCACATTACAATACTGGCATGGAGACTCACTCCAGCAGCAATCAGTACCATATACCACAGTGCCAGGTGTGGTGGCTCATGCCTGTCATCCCAGCACTTGGGAGGCAGAGGCAGGAGGATTGCTGTGATGTGAGTTGGAGGCTGAGCTCAGGGCCAGCCTGAACTACAAAGTGAGACCCTGTCTCAAAAAATAAAAATAAATAAAGGAATAAAGATGAAGTTATTTACTGAAAAGGAGACGTTCATTTGCTGTGATCAGATGCCTAGAAAAAAATCCCCAGTACTGGGGATTGAAACCAGAGATTATCACATAACTCTGTTCTTAATCAGTCCCCCCACCACTCTTTTTGGTACTGGTGATCAAACTTGTGACCTTGTGCTTTCCAACGGGCACTGGAACCACTGGAACCTGGCCTCCCCAGCACTCCTCCCCACTGCCTCGGGCAGGCCGGGTGCTGCTGAGCTCCAATTATTTTTCATTGTTAATTACTTTATTATTGTTTTTTGAGACAGACTTTCTCTGTGTAGTTCACACTGGCGTTAAATTTGTGACTGTCCTCTTCCCTTAACCCACTAAGGATTACAGGATGGTGCCACCAAGCCCAGCCTGGACTCCTGTTTATTTTGAGACACAGTCTCCATAAATTGCCAAGCAGGACTGAAATGTATGATCTTTCTGTCTCAGACTCCCTAGGCCCTGAGATTACAGATCTGTGCCACTGCACCTGGCTAGGTAGTTAGGTTGTTTTTGTCTACCTGTATTTTGTCTCTCTTTTTTTAAATTTTATTTTTGGGTTTTGAGGCAGGATCTTACTATGCAGTTCAGGTTGACTTCAAATTCACAGTGATCCTTCTGTGCCAGCTTCCAGAGTGCAGGGATGACAGGCATGCACCACCACACCTGGCTCATTTTCTCTCTCCTGTACTAAACATATAGCCATACACCAAAGAAAGAATAAATTGGGTGTGGTGGTTTATTATGTAATTTCAGCTATTCCCAGGGCTGAGACAGGGAGATCACGTGTCAGAGGCCAGTTTGGGCAATTCAGTGAGATCCTGTCTCAAACTATTCAAAAGGAGGTAGGGACATAACTCAATGGTAAAGTACTTCTGCGCTCAATCTCCAGTAGTGGTAGGCAAAACAAACAAACAAACAAAAAGAAAAATCCTGGTACTGAAAAAAAGGGGGAGATGAGGATGTAACTCAGTGTTACCTTGCCTGCCCGGTAACACACAAAGAAAAAGGCAGAAGTCAAAATGCAAATCAGAATTCATGGCTGGGAAATACATCCAGGCCTGGGATTCCATACTCTGAGTAGCACCTCACTGACAATGGATTGGATGGTGTGTATTTAAAAGCAAGTCCACAAAGGAATGTGGCCAGAATAGAAAGGCCCAGAATTAGACTGGTCAACTGCCTGAGCTCCAAATCTCAACTAACCCCAGGCTATTTGGTTCCTCTTTTTCCTCCACAGCCTAGTGAGTTTAACAGGGGAATGTGAGAAATTCCATGGGACTCCATCCACACAGGCTAACTGCATGAATTAAAATTGCAAAGAAATCTTATTAACTAAGGTCAGTTAAACTCCTGAGTCAGACAACACCTTGGTGTTTGTTGAGGAAGCCATTAAAAGTTAAAACCATCAAACAGGGCCAAGGATGTAGCTCAGCAGTCCTGGCATCTGGCTGGCCAGTGCAAGGTCCTCAGTTTAATCCCTGGTAAAAAAGAAAAACAAAAACAAAAACCTACCCTACCAACTGTACTTTATGGGAAAAATGTTTATGTTTATCAATTGTGTTTGTGTTTATCATTCCAAGGGCCAACTGGAAGGGTCTCTCCCATCCACAGGAGTTGTCTGAGGCTTATATAAAAAATACAGACATTAAAAAAGTATATATAAAATATATATATATGTGTGTATATATACATACATATATACATATGTATATGTATACATATATACATATACATATATATTTATTCACACACATATATATAGTATAGGCCCGTATTTTTGTTGCTTTTGTTTTTGACACTGGATCTCCCTATGTAGACCAGCCTGGCCTTGATCTTCCTTCCTCAGCCTCCAGAGGACTGGGATTACAGGATTGTGCCACCACACCTGCTGAGACTCATCCTTCTTTGAGAACATTTATGAACACAATACTTAGCATTTGGAGGATCAGAAACAATAGTGCTGTTTTCTACATGAATTTACTTTTTTTCCCCCCTGATTTTAGGTCTCCTAAACTCTGCTAATAATGTACTTGTATGTCATCTTTGATTTTTTTTTTTTTTTTTTTTGTCTTCAGTACCAGGGATCAAACTTGGGCCCTTGTGCTTCCAAGGTAGACATGGTACCACTTGAGCTAAATCTCTGCCCTCATCTTTTTTTTTTTTTTTTTTTTAGGTTTTTTGAGACAGGGTTTCGCTTTGTGGTTCAGGCTGGCCCTGAGCTCAGCCTCCAACTCACATCACAGCAATCCTCCTGCCTCTGCCTCCCGAGTGCTGGGATTACAGGCGTGAGCTACCACGCCCGGCACTGTGGTATGTGGTACTGGTTGCTGCTGGGCGTGAGTCTCCATGCCCAGTATGGTATGTGGTTACCGGGGAATCGAACCC
>PVIR01014902.1:0-39333 GCA_004026965.1 Petromus typicus | reverse complement strand
TGCCCTTCATCACAGCATCACATAATCAACATTCACCCACCTCTGAAAAAAGACTACATGAGGGGCCAGGGAGTTAGCTCAGTGGTTCCAGCACCTGTCTTGCAAGCGCAAGGGCCCAGGTTCGATCCCTGGTAACCACATAACAATACTGGGTGTGGAGACTCACCCCAGCAGCAATCAGTACCACACACCACGGTGCCGGGCGTGGTGGCTCACGCCTGTAATCCCAGCACTCGGGAGGCAGAGACAGGAGGATTGCAGTGATGTGAGTTGGAGGCTGAACTCAGGGCCAGCCTGAACAACAAAAGCAAGACCCTGTCTCAAAAAAAAAAAAAAAAAAAAAGACATGAGGTTTTGAGGGGCATCTAGACACAACCCAGAACTGTTATGTAGTGAGTACAATGCTAATCTGTCCTGTAGAGAAAAACCCTGTCCCCAAATCCAAAATAAGTGAATAAAATTATCTTTTAACAAACAATGGTAAAAAATGGCTTTTCTTTTGACTTAAAACCTTTTGTGACTATAAAACAGAATGAGCCTCACCAACTTAACATGAAACCGAACCAGTGACCTTGGTTTGTGAGGACACTGTTGTTCTTTTTTTTTTTTTTTTCAAATCTGTATCGGTACATTATATATACACATATCATGATTGCACTCAACATTGAGAATTTGTACCAGTGTATGACACTGCTTAATTCTCATTTTTCCCATTTTCCTACCCACCCTGCAACCCTCCACTGCTTTATACATTTTTTATTACTATCACATTATTTTCCCCTCATTACATACCCCTACACACCATTTCCTTTTGAATAATTTCTATTTCACAATATCTATTATATATTCTTGAATTCATTTATATCTTTATTTTCTCATATCAAAGATATGATATTTACACATCTGTGACCTATTTATTTCACTTATGACTATATCCTCAAGGTATGTCAATTTGAGTATAAATGACTCAAACTTATCATGTTTTATGGCAGAGTAATACTCCCTTCTATATCATTATCCAGTCTTCTGTCGATCAACATTTTGGTTGTTTCCAAGATTTGGCTATCACAAACTGAGCTGCTATAAATATGGGTGCACATATGTCACTGTGATAGGAATCTTTCAATTCTTTTGTGTATATACCTAGCAGAGGAATAGCAGGGTCAAATGGGACCTCTAATCCTAGGTTTTTGAGGAATCTCCACATTGATATCCACACGGATTATATGAGTCTACACTCCCACCAACAATGGAGAAGGGTTCCTTTGTCTCCACAGCCTTGCCAACATTTGTTGCTGGCTAATTCTGAGATAGCAGCCAGTTTTTGTGCAGTGAGATGAAATCTCACTGTTGTTTTCATCTGCATCTTTCTAAAGACCAGTGATGTTGAACATTTCTTCATATATTTCTTAGTTGCTTTTACTTCTTCTTCTGAAAAGTGTCTGTTCATTTCAGATGCCCATTTTTGAATTAGGTCTTAAAATTTGAGTGGGCTGATATTTTAAGCTCCTTATATATTCTCAATAGTAGCCCTTTGTTTGAGAAACAGCTGGTAAAGATTCTTTCCCACACTGTTGGTTGCCTTTTTGCTGTGTTGGTGGTTTCCTTTGCTGTGCAGGAACTTTTTAATAGAATGAGATCCCCTTCGTTGATTTCTTCTGCCAGTTCTCATGCTATAGATATTTTGTTCATGAAGTCTTTCCCTAAGCCAATGTCTTCAAGAGTTCTACCTAATCTGCTTTGCAGCAGATTTAGTGTTTCTGTTTTAATGTTTAGGTCTCTAATCCACTTTGATTTTAGCTTGGTACACGATGAAAGTGTTAGGTCTAGCTTTAGTCTCTGGCAAGTTAAAGCCCAGTTTTTCCAGCGCCATTTGTTGAAGAGGCTATCTTTCCTCCATTGAGGGTATTCGCTCCTTTGTCAAAGATGAGGTGGCTCAGTGTATCTGGAGTTGATTCTGTATCTTCTGATCTATTCCACTGGTCCTCAGATCTGTTACTTTGCCAGTATTATATGGTTTTTATCACAGTGGCTTTATACTATAGTTTCAAATTGGGGATTGTAATACTCCCTGCCATAAGACAGTGTTGTTCTTAGTGGATGTGAAGATTGTTAGCCAGTCTGGAAGGACCAGAAGATGCTCTAATGCCAAGGAGATTTATTTGCTTGGGTCCAATATCTTTGAGTACCACATCCACATAAAGATATGACTCCAATTTCTCTTCTCACTCAGGTATTTTTTTCCTACAAAGTATTTATAAACTTATCATGATTATATCTAATTTCAATAGGAATTTAATGAACACATACAATATCCAGAACATATTAGTTATTTCTCCAAGGACAACAACTTGTTTCTGATTGTTTTTAATGAGGCTTGTCTGGAGCTCTAATGATGAGCAAGTTTCTATCTGGATATTTCTTACATATTTAATTGATCTGTTTGGGTTTTTTTCCTTCAAAACATCAATGAAAGTGATACTCAGAAATGTAAATTTTGAGGCATCATGATAAGCATATTAATTTATAACCAGCTATGTCTTCAGTAAGTAGTGATGCCCTCCTCTAAAATGAGATCCATATGCGAGGTAAAATAAATACCTTATTATCTGTGACCCTCTGAAATCAAAGTTGTGAAATACTCTGTACAGAATGTTGTATGTATTGAATAGATGAAAATAAAATCTAAAGTGTTCTACTACACAGAAATGTGTCAGTCCACAGAAAAAGAATGTGTATAGCAGGTGTGTCCAATCTGTCCTGCAGGCTTCATTTAGTCCTGGATAAAGAGTAATAAATATAACCCCCAAAGATTGTAAACTTTTAACATTATTATGAAATTTTACTGTCTTTATGATTCCATTGCATGGTTCTGTGAGTGTGAACTGCAAAGGCAATAACAACATTGCGTGGCAAAAGGAACAATACAGTGCTAACTCTGTGTCCTGCACCGGCCACACACTACCAGTTGAATCCAAATTCAAGTGTGTCAGACATTACATGTGTTTGTATGCTTTGGCATGTTGTTGATGAGCAACAATAATATTTTTGTCTACCTATAGATATGTGTGTCTGTTCAGGCAGGTGTTAATTTTTATTAAGCAGACCCATTAGATTCTGATTTATTTTTTAAACTTAGGCTTGTTATATTAATTTGTAAACTAGATGCTTGAGATTAGAAGGTTCCACTTGACTCTTTCGAGTCCCCTGCCTTTTAATTATACCACAATTATACTAAATCAGATAATAGTCTGACAGTCAAATGTTTTAAAATATTCACTTAGGAGCTTAAATAAATTTTAAGTATTTAATTAAATAATAAATATTTAATATTTATATCAAATGTAAGTAAATAATTTCCTTTTTTGAAATTTTTTTTTTAGTTTTTTTTGAGATATTGTATTTCAGATTGGCCTAAAACTCACTATGTACCCCAGGCTAGCCTCAAACTCACAGTAATCCTCCTGCCTCTGCCTCCTGACTGCTGAGATTACAGGCATGAGCCACCACACCTGGCATTGTGATGTGTGTTTTTGGGGATCAAACTCGGGACCTTGTGCTTACCAGGCAGACTCTGGAACCACTGCGCTACATCCTCAGCCCAATATTGTCCATTTCCATGAGCTGAATTAAAATTTAAGTATAATAAAGGTTGATGATGATGATGGTGATGATGATGATGATGATGGAAGTTGTAGAGGCATCAGAAACCACCCGGTATTTTCAAAATACAAGTTGAGCCAAGGAGATCATAACCTATGAATAAAAATACAGTTAAATACTTAGTAGTTGTCAGATACCAATTATACCACAGGAGTATATTTCTCAGTAGAAATGTTTCTGCCTTGTCATTTTCTTTCTTAGTATTATACATGTAATGTGTTATATTCTATAATCATTCAACTATATAATCTGAGCATGGTTAGTAGTCTTTCAGGTAATCTCTTCCAGTTTCTCTCCCAATAAAGTGTTCAGTCATTGAAATTTATTAAATGTGTCCAGTGACAAGAAATTCACATCCTAAAAATGTAGTCTCTTCCCTTATTGAAGCCTGTTGACTTTTGGAATAGTCTTTTTCTCTATTGTGTAAGATCTATTTCCTTATAACTCCAACTGCCATTGTACTTCTTTGAGTCATATTCAACAAGGCGAATAATTTTCTACATGAATAAATAAATAAAGAAATTTTCAATTTAATACAGTTTCTATTGCCCAGCCATCTAGAACCATCACTCCTGATAATCCTTTCTCAGGTTTGAAAACCTCTAGTTACCTCATACATTTTGTTTTATCTTTTATTCTCATGTGAATCCATCTTAAAATTTTCCTCTCCTTTTTTGGAATTGAGTAGACTTGTTGCAAATGTTTATATCTACTATGTGACCTACAAAATGAATAAATGACTAAATGACTTCTATGTCATAAGATTTTTGTAAGAATTAATTTGATAGGTAGACCTTACTTAGTATCCCCATCAGAGAATATACTTATTTATATTATTAACTTGTAAACTTTTAGTAACACACCTGGGAGATAATTACTATTATTATTTTCCCATTTTATACACAAGAACATTGAAATAGTAACTGCTTCTATAAGCTCTCATGATTATTAGTGGAAAATTAAAATTTTGAACTTAGGCAATTTTTCTTTAGATCCTTTAGCCACAGTGGACTACCTTTATTAAACAAAGTTAACGCAAACACAACCATCACACAACACCACATGCATGGTATAGCATACGATGCAACAGTTTGAGAAATGTTCATTTTCTTTTCCACTCACTATTCTCGGTCCTTTCTTTTGATATTCTATCATTTTTCAAAATTATAAGTGTGGACCTGGTGCCACAGATGTAATTTAATAAACTAAAATAGAGGGGTAGTTTTTTGTTCCCCTGATACTAGACTTCATTTTTTTCTTGATGGCCCCATGAACTTTTCCCCCTAATTTATGGTTGACATTCATTTCTTCAGCAAGCATTTATTCAGCACTTGACACAGATTATGCACAATATCATCTGTTAAAAACTCAATAGATTATAAAGAAACACATAAATCCCTTGCCTCCATGAAGCTTGGATTCCAGAGGGCAAATAAACAGACATTAAAACAAATTAAAAATAAGCATAGAGCTTTTAATAGTGAGTGATTATGAAACGAAAGTATAAGAAATAGTAACTGAAGAAATTGTCTAAATTAAGTTGAGGATAGCTAAGCAGAGGTCCTATTCATAATAAAATTTAAGGTGAGACTCATAAAGTGAGTTGTAGTTACAAAAGGAAAACATGGAGAAAAGCCTTCAGGATGGACTTAAAATATGTTGAAGACCCTGAAAAGAAGAGGTTGACTCAATTAAGGAGCTAAAATCTGGTTTGTGGGCCGGGGAGTTAGCTCAGTGGTTCCGGCGCCTGTCTTGCAAGCACAAGGGCCCGGGTTCGATCCCTGGTAACCATATACCATACTGGGCGTGGAGACTCACCGCCCAGCAGCAACTAGTACCACATACTACAGTGCCGGGTGTGGTGGCCCACGCCTGTAATCCCAGCACTTGGGAGGCAGAGGCAGGAGGATTGCTGTGATGTGAGTTGGAGGCTGAGCTCAGGGCCAGCCTTAACCATGAAGCGAGACCGTGTCTCAAAAAACCTAAAAAAATATAGAGATAAATAAAATCTGGTTTGTGTATTTTGAAAAGAGTGGAAAGGCAGAATGGTTCCATGTGAAGTTTGAATGTGTGGCTTCCCTGGAGCTAAGCAGTGTTGTGCTGCAGAGTTGCAGTCAGCATTTTTGGAGACCATGTTGGAAGGAAGCAGGTCAAGTCATGCACCACAAAAACCCACCAGTTGTTCTCATAACTCATCAGAAACTGGTGTAGAAGCCTGAAACCTGACCATCAATATTGGTAGAACTTTCTCATTGACATCACTGCTAAGTGAACCTATGCTAGCAACTTGTACCTCAGGTTGCCCTTCATCACTGTACCTTTTATTCTGCAGTCTTTCTGAGATGTTCTTTGGAATGAGATATAGAGAGAGATGAGAGAGACAGAGACGGAGAGACAGAGAGACAGAGATAGAGATAGAGAGAGACAGACACTATTCAATGTGATTTGAATAAATATCATTCACCCTTAGATGTGAGACTAGAACCTATATACGGAGGATGTGTTTTTTGATTCTAGTCATGTGCCAGCTCATCCTGCCAGTGGCCATATCATGAAACCAAGAAAGTTAGGTTTTAGAGTCAAAATGGCATATGAATTCATACCTAGAGATGTGCTCTACAACTAATTTTCTATATGATCTTGAATGAATTATCTCTGTCTCACTTTGCTAATTTTAAATGTAGAAGTAATGATATCCAATAGGAAGATGGGTGTAACAATTAACAGTTACATAAAATAACTGATATGTTTGAACAGATCAAGCAAAATGTCTGGCAGGCAGGCATTTACTCAAGAAAGGGAATCATGAATTATACATTCTTTATGATGTGCATTAGAATAAACATTTCTTTTTGATAAAGTTACCACAGCGTGGACTTTCACATCCAAATTGTAGTAACTTATTTATACTGATATATATATATATATTTGTTTGTTTTGTTTTGTTTTTGTTTTTGTTTTTGTTTTTTTTGAGACAGGGTCTCACTTTGTGGTTCAGGCTGGCCCTGAGCTCAGCCTCAAACTCATATCACAACAATCCTCCTGCCTCTGCCTCCCGAGTGCTGGGATTACAGGCGTGAGCCACCACGCCCGGCACTGTGGTATGTGGTACTGATTGCTGCTGGGTGTGAGTTTTCACACCCAGAATTGTATGTGGTTACCGGGAAATCGAACCTAGACCCTTGAGCTTGCAAGACAGGTGCCAGAACCCCTGAGTTAAGTCCCCGGCCCTATACTGATATATTTTGATGTCATTTTCTTATGTGAGTTTTACAAGCTTCAATTTCTACCATGTTTTTATGAAACCATAGTACTAGCATCTGAAAGAACCCTTAAGAATTCAGTTTCATTTGCATATTTTAGCAAAAATAATGACAAAGATTACTAATTTCTCCACAACACATTCATACATATGTATAACAATTTGTAAATTGATTGTTCTCCCTGGTCTTTATTTTTCTTCTTTCTGGTACTAGAAATCAAATTGGGAACCTCGTCTTTGCAAAGAAGGTGCCAGAGCAACTGAGCTGATTTTTGGTTCCCTTTGGGTCAACATCTGTTCTAGGCACTAAAGATTTTAATGATTACTGAGTATAATACACACTGTCTAAGCTACTTTCTCATTGGTGACACAAAATACCCAACATTCAAAAGTTAAAGGGGGAAAAGTTGATTTCAGCTCACAGTTTGTTTAGGTTTCACTCTCATTGGCTGAGAGACAGGGTGGTACAGTCTAGACACGGCAGAACAGAAATAGTCCATGTTGGGGCAGGTAGAAGCAACCAGCTTCCCTTTCCCTTTTATCCCATTGAGAATACAACCCTTTTGGGTGTTCTCACCCACACCCAGGTTGGGTCTCTGGTTTGAGTGAATCCATTCAGTCACTCCCAGAACTGTGCTAATTCTAGTCAGTGAACTACTTTGGTACCACACACCCTTAATCCCAGCCTCTCCCACCCTGGATCAGTGGTGGTTGATTTATGAAGTGTATGTTTTTTTTTTTCTTTTAAAATAAAAGATGTTATATAGGGGTTGTTTTCTCTAAATTAAAACCTCAGTATCTATGCTCAATTGCAGTGCTGGCTGTTTGGATAAATTGATGGGTTTGGGGTTGCAGTTTGCAAACCTTATCTCCGAAAGGCTCATCATGCCTGCCCTAGAGCCATCCAGCTCTGAAAAGCCCCACCTACAAATGCATGAGGGTTTTGGGGTCATCTAGATAGAAGCCGTCACACACACACACACACACACACACACACACACACACACACACACATGCACACGAATTCATTGTCCAATGAGTATGACACATACAGAATGTGGAATTAACTGTCTTTCAAGGTAGTGTCAAATAAATGTGAAATGTGTACTGTCGGAGCAGAGGAAAGAGGAATTCTGCCTGTACAATGTAGCTCCAACTAATCTTTTTAAAATATATATATGGCGTCAGTAGGCAACTGTAACATCTTCAAACTCACTAGCTTCCCAGCAACTTAAAAATTGCATTTCAGCTTATAACTGCTGAACTCATTCTGACTTTGAGTGTTTTGTCCTAATCTATGCTATGGGTGTTGTGGAGTTGCCTCTGATTATATTCAAAGAAGAAACTGAGGGTGCAGTAAAATGAGCCAAAGCCAAAATCACTGTTCTTGTAAATTCAAACATCAGCTCAAGTTCTGGAAAGTACCAACAGATGTTTTGAGAGCCACTCAACTATTCTTCACAGCATAATAGCGCAGAAGAGAAAATCAGTTCAGTGCATCAGAATCCCTCCCCAGACTCGTTAATCTGAATTTACAGCTCATTCCTTTGGAAGTGCTTTATTGAAATTCTGTCAAAAACCTTAGCTAGAATATTCTTAGCTGGCCCAAACACAGTACTTGAAACATTTAGTAGTGGAGATAATAGACTTACAAGTGCTCAGAACTGTATACATTCCACCACGGGGATGAACTAACGAAAAGGGGGCTGTGGTAAAATTTTTTAACATCTTTCCTTTTGTCATATAAGCCTTTGCAAACTGTTTTGAATTTTGGAGGTGAATACACATGTTACTGTCACTGAAGGATCAGAGGAAGGTCCTATTTGACCCTACTATTCCCCTGCTAGGTATTTACACAGAGGAATTAAAAGATTTATATCACAGAGACATATGTGCACCCATGTGGACAGAGCTCAGTTTGTAATAATAGTTAAATGTTGTAAAAAGCCCAAATGCCCACCAACAGGAGACTGTATAAAGAAGATGTGGGATTTAAAAACAATAAATTGGAGTACTACTCAGCCATAAAGAATGATAAATTTGAGTCACTTATACTCAAGTCAATGTATGTTGAAAACATACCCATAGGTGAAATAAATATGATACAGGTGTGTAAATACCATATTTTTTCTCTATATTACAAACTGAAGGTATAAATGAATTACAAAATGTATAATAGGTATTGTGCATTAGGAAGAAAATGTTCAGAAGGAAAAAGAAAAATAGGGAGCAGGGATAAAGAAAGGAAAGAAAAACTTTGATAGTAAAAAAAGGAAACAAGCTTATGTGTATATAGGGGGTGAGGTTGTTGGGAAGGCAAGTGAAAGGGGAAAAATGAGAATTGAGATATATTGTATACTGTTACAAATTCTAGATTTTGAATGTGATCATACTGTATATATAAAATGTACCAATCAAATCAATTTTTTAAAAAAAGAAACAAGCTGTAGTATGTATAGGTACCCCCTCCCCAAGATAACAATAAATGGCATGTACTGCAAATGCATGCTAATATTTTAAAAGTTTTAAAAAAGAAAGTAGGTGGAGAGTGAAAAATGGTACGAGATGCCATAAGGCAGTGATGAGTCGGAAGAAGGTCAGCAACTTATGCCAAGCTCATTAAGTGCATTTGTGCTCTGCGTAGTCCCGGGTGGAACCTTTGTGTTGGCTTCTCCCTCTCTAGTCCAGAGCAAGGGAAAAAAAGAGGAAAGAAATCTCGTGGTGCTTTCCAGGCTACCCTTCCTTCTTCAATATGATAAAAGAAAATTTCAGACTCCTCCTTTGTGGTTAACATTATCATTATAAACATAGTCAATAACAGTTTTGCTTAAGAGGTGAAATTTTTTATTTGCTTCCTAAAACCTTATGCAAAAAAATTGAAAATCCCCTAAGCTAGTTATTTAAAAATCCACTGAAGCTAGACATGGTGGCACAAACCTGTAATCTAAACACTCAGGAGGCTGAGGCAGGAGGATTGCTGTGAGTTCAAGGCTAGCCTGGGCTACACAGTGAGTCTCTGTCTCAAAAAAAAAAAAAATCCATTGAGATATTGTTCTGTACCTGTCCTTAAAATCAGATGTCTCTCCTTGGCCTAGAAGTTACCAAGCTTCAGCATGCATCGCAGGTATTGAGGAAAATCATAGAGACTGCCTTTTTCTCTTCTTATCAGAGATGCTATTTCATCTAAGGATGCCACAAGTTCGGCAGAATGTGTCCCTGGAAAACAGAGCATAATAACAATAGAGATATCACCTTTTGATTTGTCTTAGAAACCGTTTTCATATTTATTTATTATTGTGTTTAGCAGAACTGAATTGGAAAGCAAGTTTTAAAAGACTTTCTTTAGCAACTTAGAAAATCCTTTTATTGAAGTCTGAATAGTCTGACACATTTCTTCATTAAAAAATAATTGTCATAACCATCATCACTTGTTTTTCAACATTATCTTTTGATAAATAAATATTATTCATTTTACATTTATAACTATATTTTTCAGATAAAAAATAAAATTGCAAAGAAGTTGAGCGGCCAAAGGTCCTGTAGGAACCACTGGCTTACAGAAAGTAAGAATGTATATTTTCTGAATTTCAGAGCAGTATTTTATCAGGTAGTGCTACATTCAGCTGGAAAAGAAAGATGGAAATCTGTAAGAATTGACATTTGAACCTCACATACAAAAACATTTAATTGCTACACCCTGGCAACTCTTTCCCATTACTGTTTACCCGAACTGTAGCTTATCTATCTTCAATTTGAAGTTCCCTTTTCATCCATTATGAATTTATTTATATATTATTTGGAACCCTTGGAGAGTTAGAAAATTTCTCCCTTAATGACAAGAAATTGTGCTGATTCTCATTTAAAATCGGATGTATCCCTGAACCCTGATGAAAATAGTTTTATGACTTCATTTTATAGGTTGGGTATGAATAGCCCCAAAGGTGTGTTCTGGGCACACATCCCAGAACCCCACTCAATAATTAAGCAAGCTAGTTGACTTCCCAAAGTCAGCTGTCCTCAGCCATTCTACATATGGAAAGTTCAGGAATGGCACCTGAGTTGCTGAAATCAGTGAGTGCAGAGTCTCTGTGAAAGTCCACAGTCTGTACAGGCAAGACTGTATCAGCAGAATGCGTTTACTTGGCTGTAGCTCGAGTATGTGGGGATGGGAGGAGTGGGATGAGGAGGGGGCAAGAGGGGCATTGCTGGTGCTGACTGTGCACTTTGCTCCCTTACAAAGAGGCTCACAGGCTGCCCTGGGGGAGCTGCTGTGATGTTACAGTGCATTAGTTTTGCACCCACTTCAAAAAAGAAGGCTCAGCTTGCTTATTCTAACTCAGCAGAGATTAGTCCTCTACACTTGAAATCATAACTTGTCAGTACCTATATGTGAAGGCTCTGAATTTTTAGCAAAAAATTTTCCTAAAGTCACAACTGTTAAATCATATAGAAATGAACTGCTTATAATTTTGTTGAACTCATTTTCCCAATCTCCTTGCTTCTCTCCATCTCTTTAAGGAGAAAACTCATGGTGTGCTAAAATCAATAAAAGGGAAAATTGAAAATAAAAGACATACTTATGGATCATGAATATTGAAATGAATGTACAAATGAAGGTAAACTGCCCTCTTGCAAAGTTGAGAAAAGAGCAACTGAACATTGACTGGGTAGAATTTAGGTTTTCATGCACAGGACTTCACTTTGTATTTCTCTCAGCATTCTACAGTTTACCAAGTGGTAAAATAGTAACCAATAGTAACCGGTAAAATAGACGGTGAATAGTCAAATGTGGACAACCTGGAAATTTAAAGAATGCATAGTTTTCCATTTACATACAATTTTTCCCTATGTTGTATTTAGGAAAATGGCCTTGGTGCTGGCAAAAGTAACCACTGAACTAGAAGCCATAGGTTCCCTGTTACCAAGTTCCCTCGATCCTAGAATGTGTGAATTGATCAACATACAAAAATATTTCTTGGGGTCAGGGATTTAGCTGGGATTTAGCTGAGTGGTTCCAGTGCCTGATTGTTGTAATTCAAGGCTGAGCTCAGGGCCAGCCTTAACTACAAAAGTATGACCCTGTCTCAAAAATTAAAAAAATTCTTGACTCTTCTTTTTCTCCTGCTGTTCCTTTGATAAGGCACTATTTAGTATGATAATTGTAGTGTCGTGCAAAAGAAATAGAGGAGGTTAGTGACTTCTTAGAAAAAGGTAGGAGACAACATTTCCCCATTTTTCCCTGTATATTCCCTTTCAGTAAAGGAAGGGAATAATCGAAACTGCTACTCTTCACCCTTGCCACTGAATTCTAGCCTGCCACAGCGGGGTGTTTTTGAGTTGGTGAATTTGCTTTCCTTCTTCATTTTGACATAGTCTGCATCTTTTTCACCTGCCTATTTTTTTATTGGTACATGTTTGTAGTACATGATGATTACATTCATCCTGAGAGTTGGTACATACACTTGACATTTCTTAACTGTTTTTTGTATATTTCATTGACTAAGAGTAGATGCAGGGAGGCCTGATATCCATAAACAAACCTATACATACATCAAATTACTATACTTATAACACACTATGCATCAATCCCTTAAATTACATATTCATGTTTATGAAAAATTATGCCATTCTCTAGTTAATGATGCACAAAAAAAGTAGTTCAGAGAAATGGTTAAATCAAAATGCTGTTATAACAAAAACACGTGATTAGCATTGGAATATGTTTTGGTGCCAATGTTGGAAATTGGTTATACTTTATGAAAATGGGCGCTGAAATATAAAGAAAAATTTCTGGAAAGAAACTTTGACAGACTGGGAGTGTATTCCTACCTCAGCTAGGTGTACTAGCAAAGTGGAGTCAGTTTTCCTTTTAACTCACTTAAGTCTGTGGAATGAATAGGTTTGAACAAAGGGAGCTCCACAGTTGTTTTCAGCTCGGACAGTTTCAGAATTTTATAGGGACTGATTTTAAGCTAACAAACAAAAAAAGTAATACAAAATCAAACTCAAGGGGTTCCTGGGAAGCTGTTCAATTTCCCCTCTGTCCCTCTCTTCTCTGTGATATTCCTATTACAAGTAGACCTGTCACACTTCAAAGCGTTCACTTGTTGATTCATGTAAGTAACATAAATGCCCATCACTTACAGACTACCCTGCTGGGCTCTTTATATGGATTATCTCTGTCATGTCAACCTCAAGAGGTATAAGGTCCATTTTATATACACAGAAATAAGACTCTGATGTGGCAAATTATTCACTCAAGGACTTATACCCAGTCAATATCAGTGTTGAAATGAAACCAAATCTGCCTGGCTTCCAACTCAGAGGTCTTTTATGTTAAACTATACATATTTATCAGTTATATGCCCATTTTGAAAGTTTCTCATGGAAAAAAAATTGTATATAATATAGCTACTGCCCTTAACATTTTAACTGAAGGTCAGAACTGATTATTCATTTGGGTTTTAGGGATAATGCAAAGTCTGTCTAAAATGTAAGTATTAAGGGGATTAATTGTCAATAAATTGAAAGACAAAATGTTAGAATATTCACTTAAAAGAAAACAAATTATCCATGAGGCATTTTATGAGCACATGTATTCATTTCTGTATAAACCAGAGGTCCTACCTCTGCCATGAATTGCTGTGTGATTTTGTGAATATCTTGTTTCCTCTCTTGATCTTAGTTTTCTCATTTTTTTAGCTGATGAGGATAACTAAACATTTTTTCATTTCTTCCCTGAGATTTCATACTTATGCAGTCACTTAAGCCTTTTTTGCATATATCACTTGTAATTTAAGAAAAAAGACAGGAAAGAAGGATTTCATGTGGGGATCTGAACCAATCATGGGGTAAGAATTCTTCACTGGAAATATCCATCTCTAGAAAGGCAACCGCAGAACTTTCATCACCTCCTTTGCACAAAAAATTTGTGATGGGAGAGTGATACACTTCATAGCAATTCATTGAAATGTCTACTCATTAAAAAGAAAAGGAACATATTTGTATTTGAGGGAAACTGTTCAAGCAAGCAGGAGATGTCAGATAAATGAAAATAGATTTAGCCAGTACATCTAGTACATCTGGCTCAAGTGCATAGCCCAGCCGAAGGGTTAAAGCTGAGTACACCTAGGCGCTGAGAATTCACATTAGGCATATTCAATAGCTGTGAATACCCCAACCATCCATCATCCTGTCTGGTCCTTGTTCACAATAAATGGAGAGGAATGTTGCGGGCATGCTGCCCTGATACACTATCTAATTTCCCAAAAATACAGCTCCTCTTTCCTCTAGCATCTGGTATCCAGTTTGAAGAATAACAGACAAACATACGAAGGCATGCTCCTGCTATGGACAATATAGTTGTCCAGTCACTTTTTGACTAGAAATGTAGCCTCCTTATAAGAGACAAGGTGACTCCACACTATTCAACCCCAGATGCTCCTGATAATGAGAGGACAATATTTACTCTCAAAACATGGTTTAGTGCTTCCAAGACCTTGGCATGACAATAGGCAGATAATGGATTTCAAGCGTGGCAGATTTCTTGCCCTTCTCCTTCCTTCAGCAGGAAACTACAGGTCACCTGTATGGATCCTGGTACTGTACTTAAGGAATCTAGAATTTTTAAAGTCAGTATAAGTATTAATTAAAGAGGAGAGAAAACTTAAAGTTTAGGTCCCTCAGACAATCTTCCTTCTTCCTAAGTCATGCTCTTATAGCCCTTCCTGCCATTTAAAAAATCTTTGTCACAAATCTTTCCCTTTTTCTTTTTTCACTCTTTCAGGTCCTTTCTTTATAGTCTGCCATTCTTTTCCTTTTCTGTCTGCACCTTGAGCCTATCTGAGCTCACTACAGCTAAACTCCACTGACAGCTTCACAGACCTAAAAATATTACTGGCCTCTCACATTCAGTTTCTTCATAAACTCCCTGAGATTAAAGAGCTATGGGTGTTTTGGCATTCTACACTGAGTCTAGGGCCAGGTATTGTGCAAATGGTCAATAAAGCTTTCAGTTCAGTATAATTTGGTGAATCACTCCTCTATGTTTCCATATGTTTCTGAAAATAAGATATTTTGGCCTTGACAGCTGACAGAGTTTGATATTGACATGACAAATACAAATCTGGCCTACTTGAGAGACACAAGACTTTTTATATTCCTATTCTGCCATTATTGAATGAAACTCATTAACAGCTTCAAGGCGAAATTCAAAATTGTCCTTTTTTTATTGAAGGTGGATAGGAGCTTTTGCCAGAAAATTCTTGGCAGAAATTACTCTTTGCCTGCAAACATCATCTCACTTTTAGGTAATAATTTGAAATTTTAGTTACTATGTTAACTCAGAACCTAAATCTTTCCTGACAAATATTTGAATTGCAAACCTTCACAGATATGAACAGACTTTGCATTACAGCCATTTATAGATGTGAACAAATTTCAGAGGTAGTTCATGTGTCTGTCTGCTGGACGTTGTCCTAGCTGTGCTGCTGGAAACTCACTCACTAAAGTACAACAGTGCACAGAAGGACAGTGCTCAGTCAGAGCCCAGAAGCAAGAGGAGAACAGTGATGATGTGGAGGGGACTGTTAGAAAGACCAAAGCAATAACCATGGAAGCAAAAGTGAAAATACTATACTACATTTTGCTACCATTTTATGGTGATTATAAAAGTAAAAATGTATCTGTTGATGTGTGTTTAGTTGTTTTATGCTTTACATTATATATTTGTGTCAAAGATGTATGAGTCACTTGGTCAGATGTATGAATGAATCCAACTTACAAACATTCTCCCAGAACAGAACTCGCTCATAAGTCAAGGGCTTACCATGAATATATGTATGCATGTATGTTTCCATCTGTCTGTCTGTCTGTCTGTCTATCTATCTACCTATATCTATATCTATCTCTCTCTATCTGTGTATTTACATGAACCCAAGCATATCCACATAGAACACATACACATACACACACAATACACTCACAGAAATTTCCCAAGCTGTCATCAGCAAATTTATCCCAGAATCTGAGCAAGCAAAAGGTATTTTGTCTTTGAGTCTAGAGAGAAGAAATTTAGTGCCTAGCACATGAGAAGGCCCACAAACGGGGTCACATAGAAAAATGAAGGGGGAAAGCACCTTAGTTTATGACACATGACCAATATCCTAGTTTATGATTTTGCCTAGATTAGGCTTTGATAATATAAGTGGAGGTAGTTTATACTTTTTGATTTGCTTTTCTCCCCCACATCTTTATTTTACTTAAATCTTCATTGGTACATTATATATACATATCACGAACATATTCAACATTGAGAATTTGTACCAGTATATGACACAACTTAATTCTCATTTTTTCCCATTCTCCTACCCAACCTAAACCCTCCACACACATAAGCTTTGTTTCCTTTTTTTTAACCATCACATTTTTCTTTCCTCTTATTATACCCCATTTCCCTTTGAATTTTTTCTGTTTCACAGTATCTATCATACATTCTACAACTAATTTATGTCTTCAATTTCTCACACCAGAGAAAAGATATTATATCTACATATCTGTGACCTATTTATTTCACTTATGATTATGTCCTTAAGGTATGTCCATTTGAGTATAAATAACTCAAACTTATCATTCTTTATGGCAGAGTAATACTCCATTTTATAGAAAGACCACATCTTCTTTATCCAGTCTAAAGTCAATGGACATTTGGGTTGTTTCCAAGATTTAGCTATCACAATCTGAGCTGCTCAAGCATGGGTACATGTATGTCATTCTGGTATGAACCTTGTAATTCTTTTGTGCATATACCTTGCAGAGGAATAGCAGGGTCAAATGGAACCTCTCATCCTAGTTTTTTGGGAAATCTCCACACTGATCTCCATAGTGGTTGTACCAGACTACATTCCCACCAACAGTAGAGAAGGGCCCCTTTTTCTCCATAGCCTCACCAACATTCTCTTCATCATTTGTTGATCTATGTGACAGCTAAGGAGAAAAACTATGGGCCTCACTTAATTTCTTTTTAGAATTCAGAACATTCTCTTACATATCTTTCAGTGTCTAAGGGTCCATACACTAAAAAAAAACAATGAATAATATTGACTGAATTTCAATGCTCAAAAAGACAAAAAATAAGTGGGAGAATCTGAAAGGAGTAAAAAAATGAATAGTAGGATTTCTTTCCTAATAGTTAGGCACGCAATTTCTCCCATTAACTTTGAGACTAAGATTTCTTTGCATCTTTGTGTCCATTCAACACAAATCTCTAAGTAAACTGTTGTGAGATATTAAAAAAAGAAAAACCAGAATTTAATTAAAGATAGAAAATTGTGTAACAAATGGTCCTACATTCTTAGATTAATCATTATTCCTTTCTTTGGAACTGAACTAAAGAGGGAGAATACCAAGAAAATGCCAAAAGGACAAGGAGGAAATAGGATTCAGTGTACTTAAATTCAACAAAAACATGTTGAATCATAGTAATCATGGTAAGATAAGGAAGAAACTTGTCATTATATTCTAATAATCCAAAAGTATTAATAACATGTGTCAACCTAGGCAGGTAAATAATTCAAATAAGAATCAGAAAATTTCAATAAAAGTCATAATTTGAACTTTCTAGAATCTTAAGTAATGAAGATATGATAATATCCACAGTAGTCATACTAGTAGTACTATCCATGATAACAACAATAGTTAATATAATCGATTAAGGTTTATTATAGGTCAGATACTATAAAAATGCTTTTGTAAGAATTTGCTCCTTTGAGCCTTATACCAATTGGATTAGTTAGGGATTAAAATTATTCTCTTCAGGGCTGGGGATCTAACTCAGTGGTTCAGGGGCTGTCTTACAAGCATAAGGACCCAGGTTTGATCTCCGGTAACCACATACAATACTGGGCGTGGAGACTCACCCCAGCAGCAATCAGTACCACATATCACAGTGCTGGGTGTGGTGGTTTATGCCTGTCATCCCAGCACTCGGGAGGCAGAGGCAGGAGGATTGCTGTGATGTAAGTTTGAGGCTGAGCTCAGGGCCAGCCTGAACCACAAAGTGAGACCCTGTCTCAAAAAACCTTTAAAAAAAATTATTCTCTTCTGAAAACCAAAGCTGAGAGATTTTGTTACTTAGCCAAGGTCACACAGCTAGAAAATGATAGAACTAGAATTATTCTAGAGTCTTTATTCATGGGACTCTACAGAAAAGATAACATTTTCCATGATCTTCAAAGGGTGGATTGATTTCAACAGAAGAAAGGACAAATACAAACAAACCTGTGAAGGTTGTTAAGGGTATATGGCACATCTAGAAGGTCGGAAATAGTACAGGTTAGCCAGAACAAAGCCAAGTCCTGTGACAGCAGTAGAACAATGAACTCATAAGGCAGCCAGGTTAGAATGAAAGGTGGTGAGTGTGACTGTAGACCTGTAATATCTTTACTTCTGAATTCCAGGCCCTTATTTTCAAAGTCCCTGAGAAAGAAAAAAGCACAAGAAATTGAATCTTAGGTCACAGTCACACTGGAAGAGGGAGAACTACATACTCTGTAGATGGAAACAGAGCTGTTAGTATAGTCAGCGGAGAGTCAGAGGCCCCCAGTATGGTCCATGCACTGGTAGATCAGGGCTTGGTAATTATAGTTAATGTCAAATGTCATAAAACCTGAAAAGAAAATGCCTTACAGTAGGCTAAGTTGCCACCTTTTGTTGAGCACCTTTTGTGCTACTGCTACTGTGCACTTTACAGGAACTTCCTATTTAATCTTCAAAACCCAATGTGAGGTAGATCATGATAGGGCCCCTTATAAAGATGAGAAAACTGAGTATAGACACCTGATCAAGTAGTTAAAAGGCACAGTGAACATTAACCATATCTCTAACAATTATAGTTAACAATTGTTAACTCTAACAATTATATTCTTAAACTCTAAAATCTCTTTTCATGGGATTTATTGATGAGGAGGTCATCCTTGAGAGAGAAGTATCAGTGTAGAAAGAAGTGTAGGAGTCAAACAGCAAAGACTGACTGGAAAGGAGTGGATGGATGCGATGACTGATGACTACGAAATGAGTGGGTAGTGAGACAGTAGAGGTTCATTCAGCCTACAAGTTAAAAGAGACAACAAAGTAAGATAAACAATGGAAGTAGGTAGCCTGAGGGGACAGAAGAATCAAGGGAGTTTCTTTTAGGATAGAGAATAATGGAACCTCTTGTTCACTGAGTATTAGTGCAGAGGGAGAGAGAGAAGGCATGATTTATAGAATAAGAATGTGAGAGAAAGGAGGAGTAAGATTAAGAAGACAAAAGGAAAAGCCCAATTTAAGAGAAAGACATTTATTGGGTCATCAATCCATTTTCGTAACCTCTTCTTTTCCTGATCCTATCAAGCTGTGACATCCATTGGCCAGATTCAGGGAGCCTTTACTTAAAAAAGTGTAATTACCCACTGTATTTGCTATTCATTAGTGAATTGTTCTTCATAAAAATGTAATACTCAAAATGTGAAATGCTAACAAATCACAATATATAATTAATTAAGAATTACAAATGTAGATAAAATTAAAGATAACAGAGCCATTAAATAATGGCATGGTGTTTTTTCCCTCACTAGTAGTTGAATCTTCATAGAAATATTGGAAACAGAAGAAATTCACACCCTTTCCCCAAGTGACCTTCAGGTACAGACAGATGTTCATTTGAATCTGAATCACTCAGCACTTACTGGGGATCTGAGATGTGCCAGGCTCTGTGCGCTGTGCTCTGAGGGCACAGGGATAAAGGACAGAGTTCACATGATTAAACATCTCACAAGCTAATAGAAGAAGCAGTGATCAACAAAGCATAATCCTGAATGATGATGCTGTGATGGAGGGAAAACCCTAGGTGTGGATGCAGGGCCCTGGGCACAGGAAGGGCTTCCCTCAGGCGATGATATCTAAAATGGGTTTGGATTGCACACTATTGCTTTTATAGGGAACATCACTAGAAGTCTGACATTCTCCTAAGGTGTCACACTCTGGGGAGCAGCTGCAGCTCCATACTCTGGCTTTATCTCAAACAACTAACATCAAGGACACTGAACTCAGAGTCTGAGTGGGAAGCAGGTGGTATACAATGTCTCTAAATCTGGACTGTTGGATTATAGGAGAAGGTAAGTTACTGGCTGTAAATTTGTTTGTTTGTTTGTTATTGAGACAGGGTCTCACTTTGTAGTTCAGGCTGGCCCTGAGCTCAGCCTCAAACTCACATCACAGCAATCCTCCTGCCTCTGCCTCCCGAGTGCTGGGATTACAGGCGTGAGCCACCACACTTGACACTGTGGTATGTGGTTCTGATTGCTGCTGGGCATGAGTATCCACACTCAGTACCGTATGTGTGTACTGGGGGATCAAACCCGGGCCCTGGCACATGTAAGATAAGTCTTGGAACCACTGAGCTAAATGCCTGGCCCTTAACTTAATGAATAGTCTTCTTCCCTTTTGTAGAGTTGAAAAAGTGAGAAAGTAGAAAGACAAAGTATAGAGGGACTGAGTAAAGAAGAAAAGAATGGCTACCTTGCTTTTTGAATGCCTTATGTTGGGAAGAAAAATCTTATCTCTGCATGACCACCACTCATCCTGTCTTATTTCCTTCTTAATCCTCACACATTTCACCACAGGAAAAGGTCAGTATAGGTCACCTTATGTGCAACTATGTCTGAAAATGAAAATCTACCTCCACCAAGCTCTATCTCATCTTTCCTTGGAGCAGAAAAAGTGATTGTGGATTAGGTTGTATTTTATCTGAACAACATGTCCTATGTGGAATAGTGACTTTAGGAAATGGAAAATTGAATTTAAATTTTATAAGGAAGAATTCTGAAATAACTCCTGCAGTGATGCACTCAGTCGCATCCCTCTGTCCTGGCACAATGCTGTGCCTCTGAAGATGATCTGCCAGAGTGATGGGAAATCATTCACTTTGAATACCCTACTATCCTGCTCTGTGGATCTCGGATGGCCTCTTCTTGTATTAGGTTTGAAGCACTCAGAGTTTCTTCTTCTTGTATGGGGAAGGGCTACTCCTTTATAGTCCCCTTTAATAATGTGGAAGAAATGTAATTGTAATTCAAATAAAAGCATTTGATATGAACCACTGCTTTAAATATGGCTTTGCAAGAGAAAAAGGAGAAAGAGTCATTATAACTCTACACAGTAAAACATCTTGGAAGAAATGACATTTCTATTCAGTTACATTTCTGTTTAAAATTGAAAATTTTCAGTTTTGGCGCCAAGGATTTTGCATGCATGGGGGTAGAAAGTACAGTGCTGGGTAGATTTAATTTAATTCAGAAAAGAACATAGCTATTTTTTTTCCACATGCTGGGATTTCCCCTGATTGGACTGTTTTTTTGTTTGTTTGTTTGTTGATCTGTGTTATATTTTTCTCTTATTATTAGTCATGAATCATCCAGGATTGATGTTTGCTGGAGAGTGAGAAGACAAAAACATTATATTAATGATCAAACCGGGAGTTCATTTTAAAATCTAAATTAGCACATAACATGTTTAATATTACATGGAAGGACACTAAATAGGAATATAAGTTCTATTTATGACTGCTTATTTGCACAGTTTTTTTTCCTAGTCAATATTAAGTTGTGTCTACATTAGCATTAAATACTGGGACCTAGCATAGATGTTGTCAATTTTGTGCTCAAGAGAAAGAACAGTAAATATCTCAAACTTTGTATCATTCTGACTATCTCCATAGTAGATCAAGTTATGATTCTGAAATTATAATTTCTTATGTTAGTCTTATATCATGATCAGAAAGTTTTTAAACATCACCTAAATGTCATTAGAAACTTACTGATTTCATGGGACACAGCCTAACCAAACTTTCCACTGAGCTTTTTTCTGTGAAATTCCAAGCTCAGTCCTTGCTCTTGTAGACATAGATGTGAACACTTGTGCAGCATTGTCACCACTGAGAAGATGGTGAACATATCAATTCTAAATGGATCTAGATCACACCTTAAACAAGGGACTCTCTGCTTGGAATTAGAGACGGTCCCTGAGGAAATGAAGGACCTAATGTGTGATATGTACTTGTAGCAACTGCCACAATGAGTGTATTCAGTATGTATCACAAATACAAACTAATAAAAAGAAACATAAAGGAACCAGATTTTTTAAATGGCAAACCTTTCTAGAAAATGAGAATTAATTTTTCTCCGCACAATGTTTATAACTTTGCAATTTAACTTCACACTATAATTACTACCTCATCTTTATTCTGGAACAACAATCCATTCTCACTTTGATTTTTTCCTAACTAAAATTCCCTTTATGGCAACCCTTCTTGCTTCTACACTTCTGCTGAAAAAAAGACAGGAAACAAGTCACAAAACATACCTGAAAGGCATGGATTTTAACTACCTAATATCTGCAGCCTATTGGCAGAATGACAGGTACTATATGATGTACTGATTTCATGATTCTTTGTGGGTCCACTGATTTCTCACTACAGTCAGCCAGGTCATGTTGAACTAGGAATCTACCGTCTATTACCATGTGTATCTGTTAAGATGGCAAGGAAATTATATGAATATCCACAACCATATGTACAGCTATACTTATCTGTCTACTGACTTACTGTGTTTTGTATCTAACTGAAGACTACAAGAATTCCTTGTATTTTTTGAAATATATAGAATAGGCTTTAAGTATTGACACTGTTAGTGTAAATCATATTTAACTTTTGTTAGTAGATGTTTGTAGTACATTTTGATTACTTTCATGGTGGGAAATTGGTACATGTACTTAACACATCTTAGTTCATTTTACTTCCCTTTTTCTTCCTACTCATCTACAGATTTCCATCCCTGTTGCAAAAAAATCATCTCCCTATTTCCTATAATCTACCTTGTATTTTACTCTTTAAATTGTTTTTACTTCAGATTTCTCATATAAGAGAGACATTTATTTAAACTTTTGTGTTTGATTAATTTCACTTAGCATGGTCTTAAGGTACATATATCTTTCTACAAATGACTCAAACTTATCTTTCTTTATGGCACAGTAGTACTATGTTGTGTATAAATACCACACTTTCTTTATATATTCATCTCATGATGGACATATAGGCCATTTCCAATATTTAGCTGTTGAGCTGTGCTGCTCATCTTTAAATTCATTCAAATATGTGTTGAAGATTTAAATTAGGGCCAATAACTCACTTGACAAAATTACCTTGCTGCATAGGAATGCCTACCATCAGGACCAATTATAGACTTACATCTAGACACTTCCCTCAGGACCACTCCACATCAGCCATGACAGTAATCCTTTTGCTAGTTCAGCTGACCTTCTCTTGTGCAGTAACTACTAATAAATAATCTGGTAACAAAACTAAAATACCCACAACCACTAAGCTAGTTAAAAGAGGATCATCCTAGACCAGATTTTTTTTTTCTGTTTGTGAATTAACTGCTAATAGTGTTGGCTTTTATTGTGCAAAATGTGACCAAAAAGACTGGAGTGATTAAAAGCCCCACACCTTTTCAAAAGTCAAAAAAAAAAAAAAATAAATAAGGCAAAGATTGGCCAGTAAAGTATACAAAGTCTTTTCAAGTTAAAAAAAAATCTATCTATGTATCATCTATCTATCTATCTATCTATCTATCTATCTATCTATCTATCTTTAAGCAAGGTCTCACTTTGTAGTTCAGGCTGGCCCTGAGCTCAGCCTCAAACTCACATCACAGCAATCCTCCTGCCTCTGCCTCCCGAGTGCTGGGATTACAGGCGTGAGCCACCACGCCCAGCAGTGTGGTATGTGGTACTGGTTGCTGCTGGGCATGAGTCTCCATGCTCAGTATTGTATGTGGTTTCCGGGGATTGAACCCGGGCCCTTGCGCTTGCAAGACAGGCTCTAGAACCACTGAGCTAAATCCCTGGCCTCAAGTAAAAATATTAAGGCAGCCAAACAGGTTTGAAAATTTATGGAAGATTTTCCTGTCCCTTCAACCAAGCCTCCTATGTGTCCAACTCATCTGCTAATAACTAGAGCTGATTGACAAGTGCAATATTGCTGGTATAAGCAATATGGTAGTCCTAATGAAATAATTCTTAATAAATGGAACTGATCACTGATTAAATACTTTATTGAAAATAGACAATAAACTCAAATTTGATAGGTAATCATAAAATACCTAGCCTGAGGCTCTAAATTTTTAAGACTAGAAAACACTATTGTAGCATCTTGAGTTCTACAATTTATTCAGGCTATGAAAATATGCGATAATTGGTCAAGTAGATTTTCTTGAGTTGGTATGTCTATCACAAAAGTCCTTAATTTTTACTTGAAAGGTGTTTTTAATTGTTTTGTAGAGTATGGGAATTTAGTGATGCATTATAAATAAAATATTTGAGTTCCTTTGCTTGTTTATTCATTCATTGAACAAGTTTTTATTGAGCACTTACAAGGCACTCGGTGCAAGGCATTCTGCCAGGTAGGGATACAGAGATTAATAAGATAAAACTGTATTCTGAGGAATTCAAAATCCATTAGGTAACAGAAAAATACAGTATGTAGTTATGTGGAATAACAATTTTGATACTAGACAAACTACATTACCTTAGCATAAGGTGTTATAACAACAGGGTGAAAAGTGGGTAGAAGAGAAGAAATGTAAGCTTCCTCGTGGAGGCGATCTTTGAAGTAAATCCTAAAGGGTGAGATCATAGCTAGCTCAAAATGGGTGATAGATGGAAAGCTTCACATGTTGAAGGTCACGTGGCCATTAACCCAGCATTCCAAATTTATGTAAATGATACAAGTCGGAATAAAGGGAACATATAGGAAAGTGATGGATGACAAGAGTAGAGTGGCTCATTTTGCCTTATAACCTATGTAATATAGTTGAAGATTTGTTTTATAAGCATTTGGAAGCCAGTGCTGACATGATTGGAATTATATCTTGGATTACTCTGATGAGGTTATTGAAGAGCTGGCAGCATTACCATAGGGAGGGCTGGACACAGGCAGGTCGGTGAGGAGTCTCTGCAGCAATCCAGACAGCAAGTAGGTGAACTTCAACTAAAGCAAGTACAGAGAGCCTAGAATCCATGAACCTGATGATGAAAGTGGAGTGATAAAGAGAAGGAAGGCCTCTAAGGCTTTTATTTTCCAATTTGTATGCCAAAATAACTAGAAGATAGTCATGCCAACTAAGAGGGAGAATACAGGAAGAATATGTCTATGAATACTGGTGATACATACCTTCTATTCTACCCATGCTTTCTTTTTGAAGTGCCTGGTAGAACAACTTGGTTTAGGTGTTCAGGATGTCATTGAATGCAAGGATATAGAACTTACGAGAATGTTGTGAATCTTTATGTTGGTTTGTGTCCCATAGCGTCTTCAACATCTGTGTCCCTGCTTTTGCTTTCTGACCCTTGTATGTATTGCCTCTTTTTAACCTTACAAAGTTTCTTACATCTGAATGTCCTCACAGTACTCACAGGCTGCTCAGGGATCCCTACCCAGGAGGAAGGACAAAGTATGTTAGCAGAACTCCTAAACAGCCGCCAGCATCCCAGTCATTTCTCTCTTACCCCACCCCCTCACTGTCGCCCCATCCTACTCCTATCTTCATCAGTGTTCATCTCTCTCACATCCCAGTTCGCAAAGCCCTGCATTTCTAAAATGTACAAATTTAGTTTTTGTTCAGATATACACACACAGAAGCTTTCTGTATCATATATCCCTAGTAATCTACAGACATGAAGAACTTAAGAATTACAAGTATATTGGTAGAATTGGGAATAAGTCATTTGGCATGAGTGGGAACCTTCAGTATTCCTTAAATATCACCACCTAAACATCATTACTCAAATGTATTGCAGTTAGTTAAAAACCCTATTTTTAGACTTTTAATCCACTAAAATCATTGCTTCAAATTAATTACCCCTCACCAAATATACTCCTTAACCCCAGACCTACAATACAACTGGCATCCAATTCCTGATCTCTTACTCATCTGTACAATTTATTGCTTTTATTACCCAATCATGAAGGTTCTTTGTTGGCATTCAAGTTTCTGGGTGTCAGAAAGAGTCATTTCTACCTTCTTCACTTAGGACTCCCTGTTAAATTAGTTAGTCTTAGGGCGGGGGAGTTAGCTCAGTGGTTCTGGTGCCTGTCTTGCAAGCGCAAGGACCCGGGTTCGATCCCCGGTAACCACATACAATACTGGGCGTGGAGACTCACCCCAGAAGCAACCAGTACCACATACCACAGTGCCAGGCGTGGCGGCTCACGCCTGTAATCCCAGCACTTGGGAGGCAAAGGCAGGAGGATTGCTGTGATGTGATTTGGAGGCTGAGCTCAGGGCCAGCCTGAACTACAAAGTGAAACCTTGTCTCAAAAAGCCTAAAAAAAATAAAAATAAAAAATAAATTAATCTTAGAAGAATGTGTATTGTGTTGATCTTAGAAGGTTATTTAACCTAATACTGTCTCACTGAAAAAGAAAGCAAGGGCCCCCAAAGAAGGAAGTACTTAACCAAACTCACACGGCTGTTCGTAGCAGAAATGACTATTCTAGTTTTTAGAACAGTTTTTTTTTTTTTTTAGGTTTTTGGAGACAGGGTCTCGCTTTGTGGTTCAGGCTGGCCCTGAGCTCAGCCTCCAACTCACATCACAATCCTCCTGCCTCTGCCTCCCGAGTGCTGGGATTACAGGCGTGAGCCACCACGCCCGGCACTGTGGTATGTGGTACTGGTTGCTGCTGGGTGTGGGGTGTCCACACCCAGTATTGTTATGTGGTTACCGGGGAATCGAACCCCGGTCCTTGCGCTTGCGAGACAGGCGCCGGAACCACTGAGCTAACTCCCCGGCCCCTAGAACAGTTTTTTAAGGAAACCTAAATTTAGGTTTCCTTATACCTAGAGCAGGTTTCTTTATTTGTCTCTGTGCATGTGGTAATCATGTGTTCTACCTAAAGCATGGTCTCCTTCCTTCCATGCCTTGAAGTTTAATTATCTTTACTGACAAGGTTCTGTCCCTGGTTATTTCCCTTTGGACCTTCAGATGCCTGAATATGCAACAAAATATTCCAACTCTGAGATTTTTCAAATTGCCTTTTCAATAAGGAAGTATTCCTGTATGTCATGTGTCCCATCACTTATCTTGGCAAAGATTTCTAGCAAGCTACATAGCTAGTGTGGGCCCTATCGTGCTGGAGTGGGAGATAGAACTGTCTATTGCTTAAAGCTGTAGGTGTTTATGATGCTCACAATGTGTACAAACTTCAAAGTTGAAAGTAATACTTAGAAAGCTGAGGTAAATAAAGCAGAGAAGCAAGTCTAAATGGATTGTCAAAGCAAAGAGGATCTAAGGCAAGCACAAGCAGGCAAAGTTTAGAGTCCTGAGGGTCTGAAAGTCAAGACAAAGGAGACCTGGTGGAGATGAACACGTGGGAGATACAATGGCAAAGACGTGAGGCAGGATGTTGTCTCCTGAATTAAGGCGACTTTGGCGTTGCTTCCCTTAACATATTACACAGATAATCTAGGTTTATGTAAAGGCCTGAATGCAGAGACATAAATGGTACCATAGATGGTTGGAAATATGTCCGTGTGTGTCATCCATAGGTCACACTTTGGCCTCTTTTCTTCATTGTAAGAAAACTAGATTTAAGCTGAAGATTCCAGAATCTTACCTACTCTAGTCAGGAAAACATTTCCTAGCTGGTCAAAGTTGCACAGTGTTGTCAACAGTTATGTCAGCTCTTTGTCAGTACTGTCATTCTGTCACCTTGCAGGTTCAGTCTCTAGCATCATAGCTGACACTGCTCTAAAGGGCGCTTTCTGTGCTGGTGACTTGATCCCACCCAGTGGGAGCACATTCTGAAGATGATGAGTCTGACACAAATCGACAATATTACTTCATGCTATGATAATATACATTCAAATAAGCCTTTCTATCATGCTTCTTATTTCAAAAGCAAGTACTCAGGCCTGATGTCTGGGTTTTTAGCACTCTTCCAGGCAGTCATACATCACCTATTCTCATAATACGGTGGCAAATTCCCGTCCTAAACACCCATTCATCTCCTGTTTTCTTGTCTCATTGATCAGAGCACTCAAGGTGGCCATGTCCATAGGACGCCTTTTTGCTGATGGACCTAGTCTAAGCTCCTTCAGCCATAACAGTTCTATTTTTGCAGTGTGCTTTTGTCATGTCTTGATTACTACAGTCCACGTCATTCCCATGTTTGTTTTGAGAGTTTGAATGAACTTCCTCTAATGGCATGGTAAAATATGTGATCTCTGATAGCCTATCGAGCACCATGTCTAATTTTAGCTACAAATCTAAAGTCTCAAGTAGCACCTGTTCAGACAATATATGCAAATGGGTAACATGAACAGGCTTGCCAGGTAAAGGAGAAAAATAATATAGTTGATAGATATAGCTGGTAGAATTGAGTTCCCATTTGGGTTCTGCCATTTATTAGTTGTATGACCTTCCTCATAGTAGTTGCTTCATTTGAAAAAAGCAAATATTAGTAGCCATGTCCTAGAGTTTTCTTAAAATAATTTTTTTTTTTTTTTTTTTTAGGTTTTTGGAGACAGGGTCTCGCTTTGTGGTTCAGGCTGGCCCTGAGCTCAGCCTCCAACTCACATCACAATCCTCCTGCCTCTGCCTCCCGAGTGCTGGGATTACAGGCGTGAGCCACCACACCCGGCACTGTGGATGTGGTACTGGTTGTTATGTGGTTACCGGGGAATTGTGGTTGTTATGTGGTTACCGGGGAATCGAACCCGGGTCCTTGCGCTTGCGAGACAGGAGCCGGAACCACTGAGCTAACTCCCCGGCCCTTAAAATAATTTTTTAAGTTACTCAAGTAAAGTACTTTCAAAGGTGCCTGTACATAATAAATATTTAATACACGGTAGCTAATAATGTGTTTGGTGTTTGAGTTAATTGCCTCAACCACCAAATTCTGGTGTCTGCAGTCAGTCAGTGGCACTGTCAATCTGTGGTTTTAGCCTGCTCCATCACTTCCAGTAGTATAGATGTACTGGTACTTCCAGCATTGGTTCAGTTTTATTCTTTCTTTCTTCTTATGTTCTCTGTGTTACCATGTTTTACATTAACCCTAATAAGTGTCTTCTCTCTTATTCCTATTTTTTCTCCTGTCCTTCTCATGATGCCAGTCTGATTCCATGGTGGGTATCCAGAAGCTTTTCAAGCTCTCCTGGCTTTAATGGTGAGCGTAGGGGTTGAAGAAGACTCTTCTGTGTGTTCAGAATTGTTTCTCACTCGAGAATGAAGGCATTACTGCTTGATATACAGTTGAAATTAGATGACCGCCTGTATGGAATGGGACGAGTGTATACATATGTGTGACTCTCTAGGTTCCTGCATGTTGACACATCAGTGATTTTGGGGAGGTTTTGTCCTATAGTTCAAGTCCTGAAGCATTTTCTTTTATAAAGAATAAGAATGGGAAGGGCAGAAACTTGTAAGTATTGGCCTTATTCTTAATGATTGCAGTTGTAATCACCTATATTTGTCAATTTTACTTTTTTAAGATCTGACATTTTAGGACCCCCTTAAGGAAATTATCTATCTGTGTAAAATGTCATCACATCATTTGCAGTGCTTTGCAGAAATGCAGATTGTGGTTGGCCAAGTCAGCTTGACTCAGTATAAATCACAGACAGACACCTATTCTACGCCCAGTCAGGTGTTCTGAAAGAAACATAAACAAGTAAGAAAAAGCCCCTATCATCAAAAGAGTCTAGTTGGTATAAAGTGGACATCCAAACTTTATTAATGAGGCCAAAGTCCTCCTGAATCTAGTGCAGTCTCTCTCCAGAGAGAGACAATGAAGTTTTCTCTCTGTTGTCCTGCTGAGAGAAGTAGAATTGACTGACAGCCGGAGATGCAGCTCTGATTCTCTAACTGCATTAGGAGCCACTTCTCACAGGCTGCTCCTAGGCAGTGACTGAGCATGGCAAGGATAGTACAGCATGTCATGCTGAGGATATGGATGGAAACTGTTGGATGATTCTCCTCTCAGACTCCCACCGGCTTTGCCCAAACTTAGAATTCTCTGTAGTGTAAGACTTTTACTCAATAACCGCATTTCCACTCCTCTCCTCATTCATAACACAGTCCCAGCTTCCCTTGCATCTCCCCCATTTTATCTTACTGATCCCCTTAATAATTCTCTTGCATATCTGATCCTGCCATGGAATTCACTTGTCAGGGGACTTGAATCATCACATCTCACAACAGACCATTGATTCAGTATCCCAGAAAAGAAAAGCAAAGTACAGTTGAATACAAGAAAAAATATTTCTCAAGTTCTCTGAAGCTGTTTTTATATTGATAAAATGAGGTTTATAATATTACCTTGGAAAGAATCATCATAATATGGGCAAAATCTATAAGTATCCTAAACATTGAATGATTTTGTTTATATTAATGATGAAATAATTTTCCTATTATACCAAATCTTATGAAGCACCTTTTAAATGAATGTTGAAGTTTTTCATTGCTTAGATAATCTGCAAAAGAAAATCAGGACTTTTTCTAATGCTCAAAATTGTGCATGTTGATTTCTGGTAGAAGTGATAAGCAATGAGAAAGGTTCAGTGACTCTGGAAAATCCATACCTGGCTCAAAGTGCTATGAATATGTGTGGCAGATAACTTTGTGGCAGATTGCTTCAGACTAGTAGAGTATAATGATTATTTAAGAATAAAGAGAAAGTAATGGAGAGCGAGGAAGTTCACATTCTCAGTTGCAAATTAATCATCAAAACTGGTGTTATGGCTATGTTCAGTTCTCAGCATTAACTTAAGCTGGTCATTCTGCTACAGAAAATCTAGAAAGTAGTCTATAAAATGAAATCACGATGAGAGAATGGATTTAGATACTGTCAAAGCTGCATCTCTATGACATGGTAGAGTGCTATACTGATGGGGAAGCCCTTAGGAGTGTAACATTCTTGACACAGAACTATTATAGTATTTTCTTCTTTCCAATAGGACAAAACAAAACTGTAATTGTGCCATTGGCAAAAGGCATATGCAAAGAAGGCAAATGTCAAGGAAAGAGCACTGGAGCAAAATTTCCAGTTCACTAAACCCCCAGGCTTCAGTGTTGGCTTATTCCCAAAGCTTATGTCAAAGCAGAATGCCACACACCTAGTGGCAATATTGGATGAAGCAAAGAAACAGGCTCTTTAAAATGAGTTAGACTCTGTTGAGATTGTAACAAAAAAGTAAGGAAACAAATTTTATATATATGGGGGGGTGGTAGGGTGGGTGGGGCTATGGGAAAAAATGAGAATTAAGTTGTGTCTTATACTGGTACAAATCCCCATTATGGAGTGCAATCATGATGTGTATATTTAATGTACCAATAAAGATAATTTTAAAAAAATGAGTTAGACTCTTTCAGACTCTAACTTACCATTTTATGAGTAATTAGTAGATGAGAGTTGGGAAGTATAACTTAGGGCTCCATCCACTATAAAACTGAGAATACCACATCAGTTTTAGTTCTCTGTTCTCCATGTTTTCTGTGTTCCTGGACTTATAAAAAATGTGTCAAGATTTAGACATAAGACTTTCACAACAAGATCACGTCTACCATGTTGCTTAGTCATCCAGTAATATTCATTCAGGACTTAATTCTGTTATCCAGAATTCTTTAATTGAACTGATTCCTTTACCCAGTGTCAGTACCAAACACTGAGAAAGAAAGAGAAGATTCTAACAATGACTAAGTCAATTAAAGATCCTAATGAGTCAGTTAAATTATCAAGTTAACACTAAATGATATCTACTACAGTTTTAGTCTTTAATACATTTGGTTTATTTCTAACTTCTTGACAAATTAGTGATTCTGTCATATCTCTAATGACTCTGTTAGCTAGAATTTTTGGGTAGATATTGCTTTCAGTACAGAATAAAAGTTAATAAAAATTTGAAAATATATCAGACAGATTTACATTACAAGGTGGTTATCTTCCCAACAGTTCTCATGTGATCCTCGGGTAGGGAGGAGGCCAAGGAACTCAGACTTCGGCTGCAACAGGCTGCCCTGACTGTTTGGAGATCTAGATCTGCACAGCAAAGCCCCTCAGGGCCATTCTATTAGAGTTCTGGAAAGTAGAGCAATGAACAGCAGAGAGAGAAGGCCTCACTGAGGCTCCTCCATGAAAATTTAAAGCCAATGGAAAAATGAAGAAAGTTTCTGAAATAAAGACCCACTGACTACAGTGGCTATGACATGATTGTTCTGTTCAAGTATCTTTCCAGGTGTTCCAATACTGACATTCCCTTAGGGCCAATGCAGACTCAAGGACCAAGGGCCAATTATACCAAGGGGATGACTTGGGAGATAGCCATTTCTTAAAGGTTCTAAATATTAGCAATAGTGATATTTGCAATAAGTATTTTACAGGTAGCAACCTAGAAATTAAGCCAACAACATCAACAAAAACAAAAAAAAAAAAATAGAAATGAGAAAGCCATCCAGAATTCAGATCACCAGAGAGAAATTTGGGGAGCAATGGGATGGACCAACCTGAAACTCAACCATCTGGACTCCCTGAACTGGTGACAAAAGAGGATCTCATTTGATCCTGCTATTTCCCTGCTGGGTATAGTCATAAAAGACTTAAAAGCATTATATCACAGCAATGTATGTGCACCCTGCTTTATAGCTACTCAATATGTGATAGCTAAATCTTGGAAACAGCCCAAATGCCCTTTAAGAAGAAACTGGATAAAGGAGATGTGCTTGTTTTTATAAAATGGAGTATTACTCAGTCATAAAGAGTGATAAATTAAGAAACATTCATAGCTAAATGGATGCATCTTGAGGCTATATAAATAAATGCAAAAAATCACATACAGATGTGTAAATACTATATCATTTCTCTAATATCAGAAACTGAAAGTGTAGATAGGACCCAAAATATTTGATAAGTATTGTAAAATAAGAACACGTTCAAAGGGGGAAAGGGAACTGAAAGGGCAGGGGAAAGCAATGAAGAGAAACAAAAAATTTGATGGCAAAAAGAATCAAATAGAAACAAAGTTTGTATATAGGTGTATTGGGGAATTGGAGGGAGAGAAAGGGAATGGGAAAAATGAGAATCAAGATGAATCATGTACAGGTACAAATTCCCAGTGATGAATGTGATCATAATGTACACTTGAAATGTACCAATAAACTCAATTTATTGGAGCATTTTTATTAGTATGTGGTTGCAGTACATAATGATTACATTTATCATGGGTAGTTGGTATGTATGTATATGTATATACATATATAGATATAGATATACATATACATATATATATATATATATCACATTTTAATTCTTTTTATGTCCCCTTTCCCTTATTTTTCTCACCCCTCCTGTTCCATGATGCTCTTTAAGTTTTGAAGCTAGATTATTCTTTATGGTTAAAGGTTGTTATTTGTATTACAGGATGGTTACCAATATCTTTGCCATCCATTCATGGAATGTGTATGTTACTAACATCTTCATTGTGATAACCAAAAATGACTCTTAACATCATCACATTTACCCCCTCTTGAGAGCTACTGGCCTACAGCAGCATATGGACTCACCCTCCTGGTAGTGTTGGGAAACTGTACTTGCACAGGCTAGTTATATTCTAGCTATGATTCTGCTAAGAAGTAAGGCCAAAGTTCCTCATGTGTTTTCATGAATTTTTATGTGTGATGATTAGTGTTACTGAGACTCATACTCATTGTCTGTTTTTTGTGTTGTTTTTTAATCAAATTAAACCAGTGGGACTTTGTGAAAATACTTGCTATTTACTGAAAATGCAACATTTTGGCTAAATCTTTTCTTTATGTAAGTAATAATAGTTTCCTGCCCTTCTTAAAGATGGCATTTTGCCCTGAATTTAATTTATTTCCAATCTCTTCTGTAAACAACAGCACATTTGCATGCTGTTTGGTCTATAACAAGGGATTCATGAGATTTCCAGAGCCCAAATATTGGAATGGAGCTAAAAAGCTCACATGGAATCAAGCTATAATTTTAACCTCTTTAGTATAGAGCTTAGTACTAAATTATATCAGAAATCCAGGCGCTCAGGTTAGAAGTGAAGAGACAAACTATCAATATTACCTAAATAACATAATATGAAATTATGTAGATAAATTATATTGCCTTAGAAGCATACATACAACCTTCATCTGAATTGCAGTGCTGTGGTAGCTGTTCAGAATTAGCTCACTATATTTTATGGGTCAAACATTTCTAAAATTGGTTATGACCTTCTCAGTTTTATGAAGGTCTTTGTCCCTTAGGTTTTGAAAAAAAAATGTTAGTTTATTATTTGAAGGCTTTGGATTTTCCTTCTGTCATTCCTTGTATTTGAATTACTAAAGAAGGTTACTATGAAAGGTGGGTTCGGAATTCAGAAACATAACCTTTGCCTGAGGCCATGTAAATTGGTAAAGCTGTCTATCCTTTATCTCTGGCATTCTGACTAACTTTTCCCTTTATGTAAGTACACAATTTATTCCATGAAGACAAGGGGCAAATAGTTGATCTTTGTCCACACAAGAAATAATTCTTCTATACAGCTCAACTCCTTCGTGAAATACTGTTTTTAGATTAAGATATTCTACTGGCATTTATCTTTGAAAAAAGAAAATAGGATGGGTTTTAAAACATTCTTGATCTTGGAAACCTAGATAGATATATGCTTTTAAAAAAATTATAGTTTTAATTATACAATTATTTGGCCTGAAAGGAGGTAAGATTATTTTTCTTATTATAAAGCAATTCCAGAACACAGATGATAAACAGCAGGAATTGCTGAAGAAGAGAAAACCAGAAAGAATTGAGATTGTTCAGCCCATGGAAAAGCTCGCTAAGCAGTGATTTAGTAATGATCTTCTCAGAACTAAGGACGGTCATTAGTACCAGCTGCTCCCAATCTGCAGCGAGGGTAAGTGGTACAGGAAAGGACACTGCTGCATAGCAGAAACAAGCTTAGGAAAGACTTTAATTGAAATGAAGGCTGTCAAACACTGGAGTGCATTATCTTAAAGATTGTAAAATTACCACTGAGCTGTCTTAAATTTTGGTTGTAAATAGAACTAGACTCCATATATTTTGTATATATTAACACTTAATGGAATTTTAATTTCTCAGTTATTCTTAGTTATGAAAATTATGTGATTTTTCTATCATCATGGGTTATTGCAAACTGTGACTCTCTCACTTCCTTCTCTCTTCTTCAACATTTTCTTTTTTCATTTTGTTAATTTTCTCAACTTAGTTTTGTCTTCACCCACCTGCAAAGACCTGGGTACACTTAGTGCACTTAGTACTTCAGTGGTTTTAACTAGATTAATAGCTATTTATCATTTTATAGTGATATCACAAGAGAATATTGTCCCATACAATTATAATTTAATATAATCTTTGCACCTAATCTTCACTAAGTCATGTTTTGAAGCCCTGTAAAGTGTATCTATGTCAAAATAAAATTTAGTTCAGCCATCTCAAGACAGGGAGTGACCAGAGCTAGAAAAAGAAACTGTCAGTCCACTTAATAGCCAACTTTAAATTAAGGTTATCATTTATTTGCCTGAATATTTTATATTTTGTACTGGGGTATGCTGGTGAAACGTAGGTACATGATCTGTTCATCTTAGCAAAAAGAATAATAGATCCATTCAGATGTAGCAAAAAAATCTATTAAATACTAATGACTTCTCATTGCATATAGAAAAATAATTCATCAGCTTTACACCAAGCTCCTTCTCATGGGCCTTCCTCTTTGTTGTTTAGATTTCTCAGCATAGGTCCTCTATTTCAATTTAACTGTTGTCATGCTATACTTATCCTAAACTGTACTCATTGTTTGCAGCCTTTCTATCTACCCAATCCTCCTCCTTAGTTTTCTCTCATCATTGTCATTATAAATGCTATTTATTTAGTATGCTGAAGACGGTAATTTGAGCCTTCAAATTATTTAGTTTACTTCGTGTTTGCAAGGACCCATGAGTTAAACATAATAATTTAGAGTTAATTTCTAATAGTTTATCTTCCATGAGACATTCTTTAAGCAATTGAACCCTTCTAATATTCCCTTTTCTGAATTCATAATACTGTGTCTGCTGTTTTTCCTATCTATTAACGCACTAAATCTTACTTCATAATCTCTCATGTAATCAGTCCCATAATTACACTGTAAACTTTTGAAGAGAAGAACTGAGGCTTATATTAATATTTATATTATAATCATATAAAATGCATAGTAAGCTCACAATAAAGATAGTACTCGATGGAAGGATGAACAAGAGACTTGATCAGAACCAGATAAACTTGCATTTTGTAACAGGAATGGTATGTTATCACTTTATTGACAAATGCTGTATTTATTGGGCATCTATTATATACCAATAGCACACTATGGTCTTTTAAAATAAAAGGAGAAATACTCCATCTCAGTATGTAGGTTGGAATACAAAAATAAATGTACATTTGTAAAGGAACATAAATAAAGGTCAGTGAACAAAGCAAATGTTAAATAAGCCAGAAGGAACAATATCAACAGGGTATGTAACTGAATACTATTATGTAGTATGGAAATTGAGAAATGATAGCTTCTTAGTCATTGGAAAATAATGTCCTTTTGTTTATTATTATTATTATATTTTATCAGTACATATTTATATTATATGATGTGTTCTGTTTGTTTTAGGAAGTTGATATGTGTAATTAGTAAATTTTAATGAATTCCAATCTCTTGTCCACCTTTCTCTTTTCACTGTAATTTCACTTCTCATCTTCCTTTTATATTTCAGGTTTGCTTTTTCTTTTTTTGTTTTGTGGCAACTTGGATCTTCCTTCTTCTTCCTTATACCTGGTATATAATTAGGGCATGAGAATGTAATGCAACAGGATAAGGGAAATAATTTGTGATTCTGAAAAGCAAAGTCTCTGCCCACTGTGTGGCACAGTAATGTTTTGGTTATTTTTTGTTCATTTGTTTGTTTTTTGTTTGTTTGTTTTTGCAGGTGTGCAACATGCATCATTTTTGAAACTCAGTGAGTTTAGGAACTCAGACAAAGAGACTTAAACCAAATCTAATATAAGAATATTTGTACATCTCATGCTATGTGGTTATGTGTTTCTTTGTTACTTTGTGCATTTTTCATTCCTTTTGTTCTATCCTTTGTTTTCTGCTAAAATTTTTTCAGGATTTTGGTCTGAGTTGAAATATTGATGAATGTTTCTTAATTTTAAGTTTTTGTATTTCTAAATTGTTTTATTGTTTGAAAGGGCAGCAATTAGAGGGTAAAGAGAAGGAAGTGTTATACTTATCTATGTGCTGATTTTTTTTTTGTTTTGTTTTGTTTTGGTTTTTTTGGTATAGAGTGGAGGAGAAACAGATGGGAAGAAAGCAACCACCCTATCTTAATAACAAGTCCTCGGATGACAACATATGTATTAGTTTTAATGCTGTGCAACAGCAGATAAAATAAACCATACTTGCTGAACACCTATTTTATGCAAAGCATTATAAAAGATGCTCTGGGAAACTGTGGGGTGTGTGTGTGTGTGTGTGTGTGTGTGACTTATACAGACATACAAATTTGCACATGCATACACATATATTTCAGTAGGAATTTTGGTCTATATCTTCTCTTTGTTTTGTTTGCATGAAAGATGGAGACAATAGAACCTAACCCACTGCTTCTTTGATACCTATTTAGAAGTGATATGATTTCTACAGGGCCTTTATGGCAATACCTTTTGTTATTCTCTCATCTCTTTTCAAAGTATAGTTTACAAGTTTTACAAAGTCCATCACAGATTCCTGTCTTTTAAGCGAGCAATGTTGGAATTAACTTTACAAGAAGCATTCATACTTGATTCTAAAGAAAGCAGCAGCTCCCTCTCTAGAGCTTTTTTCTTCTGCTTTTAACTTGTCCAGTCACATAGGTAACTTACAACATACCTAACTATGACACACAATTTTATATTCCTTTTTACTTTGGTGGATAGGATAATTTCCTTCCATGTCCTTGCCCCCAGGAAAGCTACCATCACTTCTATTACTGTAACTACAACTGTGAATAACAGCATTACAACTCTCACTCCTACATATTTGAACACACATACACAACACATACACTTACACATACACATACACATACATGTGTATACACATACACCTCTCATCTATTCTTGATAAGAAGATAAAGATGTATAGCTATGGGAGAATGATGTTATCTGTGATATCAACCTCAAAATTTAAGGACATCTTTTTTTTCAAATTTTTATTGGTACATTATACATACATATCATCATCACATTCAACATTGAGAATTCGTATCAGTATATGACACTGTTTAATTTTCATTTTTCCCATTCTCCTACCCACCCTGCAAACCTCATCCCCATATATATGTTTTTTTTCTTTTTTAAATACCATCATATTATTTTCCCCTCATTATTTACCCCTAAAACCTATTTCCTTTTAAATATTTTCTATTTCACAATATCTACTATATATACTAGAACTCATTTACATTTTCATTTTCTCATACCAGAGAAAAGATATATTTAGACATCTGTGACCTATGTATTTCACTTATGAGGATACCCTGAAGGTGCATCCATTAAAGTATAAATGACTCAATCTTATTTTTTATGACAGAGTAATACTCCCTTCAATAAAAGAATCACATCTTCTTTATCCAGTCTCCAGTTGATAGATATTTTGGTTGTTTCCAAGATTTAGTCATCATAAACTGAACTGCTGTAAACATGGGTTCACATATTTCACTGTGATATGAATCTTTTTATTCTTTTGTGTATATACATGCAGAGGAATAACAGGGTCAAATAGGACCTCTAATCCTAGTTTTCTGAGGAATATCACCACTGATTTCCACAGAAATTGTACAAGTCTACACTCCTACCAACAGTGGAAAAGGGTCCTTTTTCTCCACAGCCCCACCAACATTTATTGCTAGCTAATGCTGAGATAACAGCCATTTTTTGTGCAGTGAAATGATCTCAGTATTGTTTTCGTCTGCATCTCTCAATTGACCAGGAGTGATGTTGAGCATTTCTTCATATGCTTCATATGCTATTACTTCTTCCTCTCAAAAGTGTCTGTTCATACTAGATGTGGAGACTCACATCCACCAACAACCAGTACCACTTACCACAGTGCCGGCTGTGGTGGCTCACGCTTGGCATCCGAGCACTTGGGAGGCAGAGGCAGGAGGGTTGCTGTGATGTGAGTTTGAGGCTGAGCTCAGGGCCAGCCTGAACTACAAAGTGAGACCTTGTCTCAAAAAAAAAAAAAAAAAAAAAAAAAAAG
>PVIR01014901.1:0-39309 GCA_004026965.1 Petromus typicus | reverse complement strand
CTTTGTTGGCAAGTTTTTAATTACATTTTCAATTTCACAGATTGTTATTGGGGTATTTAACATTTCTATATCTTCTTTATTCAGCTTTGGGAGTTCATATGTGTCTAGAAATCTATCCATTTCTTCTACATTTTCCATTTTATTGAAGTATAAATTTTCAAAGTAGGTGTTTATTATCCTCTGGACTTCCTCTGGGTCAATAGTAATTTATCCGTTCTCATTCCTAATAGCATAGATATGGGCCTTTTCCTTCCTTTGCTTAATGATGTTGGCTAAGGGTCTATCAATTTTGTTTATCCTCTCAAAGAACCAACTTTTGGATTCATTGATTTTTGAACCTTTCTCTTGGTTTCTATTGCATCAATTTCTGCCCTGATCCTTATAATTTCTTGCCTAGTGTGAGCTTTGGGTTTGTTTTGCTCCTCTCTTTCTAGTCACTTGAGATTCAGCATTAAATTGCTTATCTGAGCTTGCTCCGTTTTCTGGATGTAGGCTTTCACTGCTATGAATTTTCCTTGTAGAACTACTTTCATTGTGTCTCATGAATTTCTATAAGTTGTACTGGGGTTATCCTTTAGTTGTAAGAACTGCTCAATTTCTTCTCTAATTTCTTCTGTGACCCATTGGTTGGTCAGCAGAGTGTTGTTTAGTTTCCATGTGTTTGTGAAGATCCTGGGCTTTCCTTTGCTATTCAGTTCCAATTTCAGGGCACTATGGTCCGACAGTATACAAGGGATAAACTCAATCCTTTTATATTTGCTTAAACCTGTTCTATGAATGAGCACGTGGTCTATTTTGGAGAATGATCCATGAGCAGCTGAGAAGAATGTAAATTGTGACTTTATGGGGTGAAATACTCTGTAGGCATCTATTAAGTCCATTTGCTGAAGAGTCTGGTTGAGCTCAAGGATTTCCTTAGTGACTTTTTGTCTAGTCAATCTGTCTCTTTGATACAGTGGGGTATTGAGGTCCCCTACTATTATTGTATTGGAGTTTATCTGGTTTTTCAAGTCCGTTAATGTTTGTTTTATATAGTTGGGTGCACTAGAATTTGGAGCATAGATATTTAAGATTGTGATTTCTGTCTCTTGAATTGTTCCCTGAACTAAAAGATAGTGTCCATGTTTATCTATCTTTATCAGTTTTTGCTTGAAGTCTATTCTGTCTGCAAATAAAATCGCCACTCCTGCTTTCTTGCTGTTTCCTGTTGCATGGAGTATTGTTTTCCATCCCTTTACTTTCAGTCCTTGGGTTTCTATATGAATTAGCTGTGTTTCTTGTATGCAGCAGATTGTAGGATCTTTCTTTTTGATCCACTGTGCCAGTTATATCTCTTAATTGGCGCATTGAGTCCACTGACATTAATGGTTATGACTGATTTAAGTAAATTTAGTCCTGCCAAGTTTTCCTGTTCTTGGCTGTGTTATTCTACTTTTACCCTTTTCCCATCAGTTTCTTGTTTGGTCCCATGGGTTGACTCGGTTAGGTCTCATGGATTTGTAACTTTCCTTACTTTTCTCCAAGATGTTCTTTAAAATGTTTTGGAGCACAAGTTTTGTATTTGTGAAGTTTTTCAGGTGCTCTTTGTCATGGAAGTATCTTATTTCCCCATAAATTTTGAAGAATAGTTTTACAGGATACATTAGTCTGGGTTGGAAGTTGTTTTCCTTTAGGGCTTGGAAGACTTCACTCCAGGCTCTTCTTGCATTGAGTGTTTGAGTTGAGAAGTCTGCTGTGATCCTGACAGGCTTCCTTTGGAATGTAACTGTTCTCTTTTCTCTGGCTGCTTTCAGTATTTCATTCTTTTTTGATTATCTGGGACTTTATGATTATATGCGTGGGTATAGATTTTTTCATGTCACGGGCATATAGCGGTCTGTATGCTTCATATATTTGTATGCCCAATTCTTTTCCTTTTTCTGTGAAGTTTTCTGCCTTTATCCCTGTGAATAGCTTCTTGATGTCTTTATCATTGTTTCCTGCTTCCTCAGTGACTCTAATCACTCTTATGTTTTTCTTCTTTGAGTCATCTAGGAGCTGTTGGATTGACTTTTCATCATCGCTTGCTTTTTTCTATAGATTATGCCTTTCCAGTTCATTGGTTGAGATCCTCTCTTCTAGGTCTGAAATTTGGTCTCCTGCCAAATTCATTCTATTGCACAAACTTTCATTTTCTTTCTTAATTTCCTGGGCTTCTGCTTGTAGGTATTTAAAAGGTTCCATTGCTTTTGCTATCTTGTATTCTATCAACTCAATGATTTCCTCTTTAGCTTTATTAATAATCGAGTTGACAGTGTCTAATATCTCTGCTTTCATCTCAGAGAACTGTTCTTATTTCCATTTTATTAGATCTGCTTTGGTTACCATTTCTGAGGACCCTGGAGAGTGGCCTTCACACTTCTCTATTTCCCTTCCCCATGTGTTACCTTGAGGTGAGGATATTTGTATCTCAGACTTTGAGTGTTTCCTCATCTCTGAGTTTTTGTCCTTGCTGTTGTTTTTGGCTTTGTACCTGCCCTGTTTTCTGGCAATGTTTGTTGCAAGTCTCTTTCCTCCTACTAGTTAGGAACCTTAAAATATCAGTGTTTCCTGAGTTGTTCTTTACAGTCTGTATTGGGACCTAAAGAAAAACCCCTAGTTCTGGCACATCATATGAGGCACTCAATCAATACAGTCAGAACACCTTCTCCTGTCTGCTTTAGAGGCAGGAAGGCTCTGGCTCCTGCACTGCTATAATGGCACTACCTGAACTTCCAATGGGCCCGCCTGCTCACCAATACAGAGTTTCTGGGCCCACTTGTGCAGTTGGCCTGGAGGCCAGTAGGCTGTAGGCCCTGTGCAGCTGCAATAGTACTGGCTGATGTTCCAACAGGTCCACCTACTCACCAATACAAGGTCACTGGCTGTGCTTCTGCAGTTGATGTGGAGAATGTCAGACTCTGATCTGCTAAACTCAATCCCTCAGCACTCTTCTGGCGTGGACCTGGAGGCCAGCAAGCTCCAACCCCGGCACAGATTCGATGGTGCAGGCCCTGTTTCCAAAGTCGGCCGCTGCTAAACTCAGTCCCTGGGCAGACTTCCGGCGTGGGCCTGGAGGCCAGTAAGCTCCAACCCCCGTGCAGATTCGATGGCGCAGTGGCCGGTTCCAGAGCTCTCTCCTGCTAACCTCAGTCCGTGGGCATTCTTTCAGAATGGGCCTAGATGGAGAATTAAAGTTTTGAGCAAAAGTGAAGTGATTTCTCCAAAGGAATTTAGACTATCGACAGAGAGTTTGGCACTGAACAACAAAGGCTGAAGCTCAAACGATATGCAGAGACAGAGCGTGAAGGCAGTGGGGCCCTGTGTAGGGAAAATCTGTGAGTAAAAACGTAAACTGAGAAAAGAAAACTGACTTCAAGAGAACAAGGTAGAGAAGTGAGCCATAGGCACAACACAGAGATGAGGAAAAAGCCCACAGAGAGGCACCAATGAGCTGGCTCAGATATTTCTCTTCTTGCTGAGATTAAACATCTGACACTGAAAGTTCAAGGTGGAAAGGTTTTATTTTCTTACAGTTTATAGAGGTTTCACAGTAAGCTGGCTCCAAAGCAAAGAGGGCATGGCAGAGAGGCATGATAGAGGAGAAACCTTACATGACAAGGAGACAGGTGAAAATGAGCAAGGGTCCACTACAGCTTTTTCTGTCCTTTATATTTTTTTCTGGGTTACTTAGGGCTTGCAGCTCTCACACCTTAACCCTAACACCCTTTATCCCAGCATTGCACCATGAATCAACTCCAGCATCACACACCCCAGATGCAGATACTTGTGAAAAAGCCCCACCTACTACTGCATGAAGTTTTGCGGGGACATCTAGACACTAGCCATAATAGTAGACATTCAAGACCATGTGCTGCTCAGTGTCTTAGAATGTCATGGCTGCAGATCATCTTTCAAGAGTAGAAAATGGCAAAGTTGACCCTAATGCCATCTCTATTTTTTTATTCTTTCTTTTTAATATACATTCTTGTCCTACAAGCTCTGTGTTTCAGTTAGCCGGATTGGATATCTATTCCTTGTAGCTAAAAGCAAAGCAAAACAGAAAGCCTAATAGATACCATGTGGTTAGTGAATAGTTAATGTCCACTGTGGACCAGGGGCATAATTTTCCAAGCATCAGGAGGTGATTAGTAACTGTTGGAGGCTAGACCTCCTCTGCATGTCGGAGATGAAGCAAGACCTTTTCAAGGCACCAGCACTAAGCTCCATGACTCCACACATTCAGTTCCAGTCAAAGGAGTTCCTTTTACTGCCTCCTACTCTGAGATGGACATACTCTGAAACTTAGTTCCTCTAAGTCTGGAATACAGGAAAGGCTCAGAAATCTCATTTTAGTTGCCACCTAATTTCTGACCCAGTGTAGAGAGATAAACTATACACATTCTTAAAGTAATCCAAAAGCAAATAATTCACAATCCAGGATAATAGAATATCAAACATAATTTTGCTTAACCATAATTTGGGGTTATCCATAAATTATGTTCCTCCTTCACAGAATCCTCCCCTTGGCATACTTGTATCCCATTTCTGACTCCATTACACTAATTTGCCTTAATATGGAATTAATGATAAATATTTTATTTCCACTTATTAGTGTTTATGTGTAATTGTGTCCAATATTAAGGATGCTCAGCCCTTCATATTGTTTTGGGTTTTTCTTCAGTTCTTTATATTAATAAGGATATATTTTGTGAAAGATCATATACAATGGTACATCACTTCACAAACTTAATTCATTCCACAATTCTGGGGTAAATGGCTACATTCATGTTTATGTTGGAATGATGGCTGTGGTCATATTCATCATCCAATCGAGAGTTTATGAGCTGAAGCAAAATTTTGCCAAATACTTCTCTTCCCAAAGCTAATTTTGAGCAGAAGCATTCATGAGCTGAGGTATTACTATAATGTATATGAAATAATGTTTTGGTTCATCTTATATTAAATGTATGTCAGAAGTTCACTCACATTATAAGCCTCCCTACAAGTCAAGAGAATCTAGCTCCTTCATAAACCAGTGGAAATTACTGCTCATAAGAATTAAAACAAAATGCATAGCAATAAATATTTGCTCTTATAAAGAAACAGAAGTTGGATTTTGGAAATTTAACAACGTACAGATGTTCAGTTTAATGATCCTACTTCCTCCTTGATCACTTCCTTCATCTACTTCTCCTTTCTATATTTATTCTTGAGTTTTCTATAAACTGGATCCGTTTTTTAAATCCTTCCTAAACTGCGTTATTTATATATTCTTCTAAGAAGGTCAGTTATCTAGAAACTCACACAGTTTTAAAGTATATTTTTCATGCTTATTCTTAAAATATAAGTCTTGCTAGATATTTCATTTGTTGGTTAACAGTCATTGAGAAATTTATTAACATACTGCTTTTTGCTGTTGAAATGTCTGCTGTCAGTTTAATCACCAGCCTTTTAAAAAGAGTGTCTGTCCTTTTGCTCTGCTGATAGTTTATCTTGTTGTAGAGAAGCTTCTCAATAAGATGAGATTCCAATTGTTGGTTCTTACTGTTAGTTCCCATGCTGCTAAAGTTTTGTTCATAAAGTTTTTTCCTATGCCAGTGTCTTCAAGTGTTCTACCTAATCCAGCTTCCAACAGGTTTAGTCTTTCTGTTTTAGTATTTAGGTATCTACTCCACTTTGATTTTAGTTTGGTGTATGGTACAAGACTTAAATCTAGCTTTAATCTTTGGTACGCTAAAACTCAGTTTTTCCAGTACCATTTATTAAAGAGGCTGTCTTTTCTCCATTGAGGGTGCTTGGTTCCTTTGTCCAAGATGAGGTTTCTTAGTATGTCTGGAGTTGTTTCTGCATTTTCTAGTCCATTCCTTTGATCCAAGGGTCTGTTTCTTTGCCAGAACCATGCTCTTTTAATCAAAGTGGCTTTGTATTATAGTTTAAAGTTGGGGATTGTGATACCTCCTGCCATGTTCTTCTTGCCTAGAATTGCTTTTGCTTTTCTAAGTCTCTGTGGCTCCAGATGAATTTTTGGATTATTTCTCTAGCTCTGCAAAATATTATGCTGGGTTTTCAATTGGGATTGCATTGAATCTATATATTAGTTTTGAAGTATAGCCATTTTAATAGTATTGGTTCCTTCTACCCAGGAGCAAGGGATGCCTTTCCACTTTCTGATATCCTCTTCGATCTTCTTTTTCAGAGTGCTGTAATTTTCAGAGGTCTTTCAACTCCTTTTTTTCGACTGATCCCTACATATTTCATTTTGGGTAGTACTTTTTACTCGTGTGTCCTTGAGGACCTATTCATATGTGAAATAAATAAGATATAGATGTGTAAATATATTATTTCTCTAATAGGGGAAACTAAAAGTGTGAGTGAAGTCCAGAATGTATGATAGATATTGTAAAATAAGAAGAAAATATTCAAAGGGAAAGGGGTAGAAGAAAATATAGGAAAGAAAAATAATTGATAGTAAAAATATGGACACCAAGCTTATGTATACAAGGGGTTGAGAGTTGTAGGCTGTGCAGGGGAGAGGGAAATAATGAAAATCAAGATACATGTACAATCTCAGTTTGTGATAGCTAAATCTTTGAAACAATCCAAACTAACATCAACTGGTGATTGGGTAAAGAAGATGTGGTTTTTTTTTTATAAAGTGGAATATTATTCTGCCATAAAGAATGATAAGATTAAGTCGTTTATATTCAAATGGTCAAATATTGAGGACATACTCATAAGTGAAATACATAGGTAACAGATGTATAAAGACTGTATCTTTTCTCTGGTATGCAAACCTGAAAATGTTAATGAGTTCTAGAATTATGATATTGTGAAATAGAAAATATTCAAAGAGAAAAGGAAGTAGGGTAAGTAAAAAGGGTGAAGAAAAATGTGATGGTAAAAAAAGGAAACAAAGCACATGTAGGTAGGTGGTGGGAGGTTGTTTGGTGGGTAGGAGAATAGGAAAAATGAGAATAAGTAGTGTAATATACTGTTAATATACTAATATACTATTAAAATTCTCACTGTTGAGTGTGATCATGATGTATTATATAAAATGTACCAATAAAGAATTAAATTAAAATAAAGATATGTCATGTATAGGTATAAATTTTAAGGTTGAATGTAATCATAATGTATATGTAAAATGTACCAATAAAGCCAATCAAAAAGAAAACAAAGTTAACCAATTCTAAGCAGGGAAAAATTTTAAAAATGAAAGTGTATCTGTCCTTGATTTGAATGCCTTTTAAAATTATTATTATTTATTATTATTATTATTATTATTAATTTCTAGGCATTATTTGTACTTTTCTTTCATAGAAACACTTTTTTTTTTGAAATTCATTTGTTACCGTTGCAGGAAAATTTGGGGCCAACACTGCTTCAAAATCTGCATCTGTTCTTTTTTAGTTATTCTTTTCTCTGAGAAATATACTATCAATCTTATTCTTTCAAAGGATTTTTATCCTTTAACTTTGTTCCTCTAGTGAACACTGATTGGTATATATTCTTTGATAGGAGATTTGCAAGGAACATTTATGAAAATGGTTTTGTTCTCTTTTTGTATTTTCAGGAAAGGACCTTAAATAGATATTAGATCTTCAGCTCCTTACCTCTTGATCCATGTGTTATGATTGGATTTATCTTTATGTTATTCATATTTAGTGTTCCAAGGTAGTTATTTTTTATTTAAATTCAAATCTTTATTGGTACATTATGAATACACATCGTCATCTCATTCAACATTGAGAGTTTGTACCAGAATATGATATGACTTGATTCTCATTTTTCCCCTTTCCCCCTGCCCTGCAACTCCTCACCCTCTATATACATAAGCTTTGTTTCCTTTTTTATTAGTCATATTCTTTTCCCCCTCATTTACTCCTATACACTCTTCCCTTTTAAGTATTTGCTATTTCACAATATCAATATACATACTACAACTCATTTACAACTTAATTTTTCATACCAGAGTAAAGATACGAGTTTTACACATCTGTGACCTATTTATTTCACTTCTGACAATGTCCTCAATGTACATCCATTTGAGTATGAATGCCTCAATCTTATAATTTTTAATGGCAGAGTAATACTCCATTCTATAAAAGAACCACATCTTCGTTATCCAGTCTCCAGCTGATGAACATTTGGGTTGTTTCCAAGATTTAGCAATCACAAACTGAGTTACTATAAACATGGGTGCACATATGTGGCTGTGATATGAATCTTTTAATTCCTTTGTGTGTATACCTAACACAGCAACGGCTGGGTCAAATGGGACCTCCAATCCTAGCTTTTTGAGGAATCTCCACATGATTTTCACAGAGGTTGTACTAGTCTACATTCCCACCAACAGTGGAGAAGGGTTTGTTTTTCTCTGCAGCCTCATTAACATTTGTTGCTGGTTAATTCTGAAATAGCAGCCATTCTTTGTGGAGTGAGACAAAATCTCAGTGTTGTTTTCATCTGTATCTCTCAAATGACCAATAATGTTGAGCATTTCTTCATATAATTCTTAGTTGCTCTTACTTCTTCCTCTGAAAGTATCTGTTCATTTCAGATGCCCATTTTAAAAAATTTTTTATCTTTATTGGTACATTATGAATACACATCATCATCACATTCAACATTGAGAGTTTGTACCAGAATATGACATGACATGATTCTCATTTTTCCCTCTCCCCCCACCCACCTTGCAAACCCTCACCCCCATATACACAATCTTTGCTTTCTTTTTTCTTTATTATTACCACATTCGTTTTCCCCTAGTTATTTACCCTTACACTCTCTTTCCTTTTAAATATTTTCTATTTCACAATGTCAATTATGCATACAACTCATTTACAACTTCATTTTCTCATACAAGAGAAAAGATATGATATTTACACATTTGTGATCTATTTATTTCACTTATGAGGACGTCCTCAAGGTACATCAATTTTAGTATGAATGACTCAATCTTATTTTTTAATGGCAGAGTAATACTCAATTCTATAAAAGTCAGATGCCTATTTTTTAATTGGGTCTTTAAATTTTGGTGGGCTGATTTTTTAAAGCTCTTTATATATGTAGATTCTAGCCCTTTGTCTGAGGAACAGCTGGTAAAGATTTTTTTCCCATATTGTTGCTTGCCTTTTTGCTCTGTTGGTGGTTTCCTTTGCTGTGTAGAAGCTTTTTAAAAGAATAAGGTCCCATTTATTTATTTCTTCTGCCAATTCTTATGCACTAGAAGTTTTGTTCAAGAAGTCTTTCCCTAAGCCAAAGTCTTTGAGAATTTTACCTAACATGTTTTACAGCAGGTTTAGTGTGCCTGTTTTAATATTTAGGTCTCTTATCCGCTTTGATTTTAGCTTGGTACACAGTGAAAGAGTTAGATCTAAGATAGGTCTTTGGCAAGTTAAAGCCCAGTTTTTTTCTAGCACCATTTGTTAGACTATCTTTCCTCCATTGAGAATTTTTGGCTCCTTTTTCAAAGATGAGGTGACTCAGTGTATCTGGAGTAGTCTCTGGATCTTCTAATCTACTTCATTGATTCTCAGGTCTGTTACTTTGCCAGTACCATGCAGTTTTTATCACAGTGGCTTTATAGTATAGTTTCAGGTTGGGGATTGTAATACCCCCTACCATGTCCCTGTTGCTTAGAATTGCTTTCTCTATTCTAGATCTTTTGTGGTTCCAGATAAATGTTTGTATTTTTTCTTTAGATCTGAAATACGCTGTTGGTATTTCAATTTGAATTGTGTTGAATCTATATAGTAGTTGTGGGAGCATAGCCATTTTGACAAATTCTTCTTACCCAGGAGCAAGGTATGTCTGTTCATTTTTTGATATCTTCTTCTATCACCTTTTTCAGAGTGTTGTAGTTTTCAACATAGAGGTCTTTTACCTCCTTTGTTAGATTGATTCCTAGATATTTTATTTTTTTGGGTGCTATTGTGAAAAGGACTGACTTCTCAATTTCTATTTCAGTGGGTCTACTGTTTATGTATATAAAAGCTATTGATTTTTGAACATTGACCTTGTATCCAGCTACATGACTAAATTTGGCGATTAGGTCCAGCAGTTTTTTAATTGAGTTTTTAGGATCCTCTAGATAGAGTATCATGTCATCAGCAAATAAGGACAATTTAACTTCTTCTTTTCCTATCTTTATTCGTTTTATTTCTTTCTGTTGCCTAATTTCTGTGGCTAATATTTCCAGAACTAAATTGGACATAAAAATATATCAAGCATACAGAACTCCACATGCCCATGACATGAAAATATCTACATCTAGGCATATAATTATAAAAGTTCCAGATATCCAAATACAGAATGAAATACTGAGAGCAGCCAGAGATAAGAAAACAATTATATACCCAGGGAAGCCCATCAGGATCACAGCAGACTTTTCAACCCAAACACTCAGTGTGAGAAAAGCCTGGAGTGAAGTGTTTCAAACACTGAAGGAAAACAACTTTCAACCCAGATTGATGTATCCTGCAAAATTATCCTTCAAAATTGACAGAGAAATAAGATACTTTCATGACAATGAACACCTGAAAAACTTCACAAATATAAAACCTGCATTCCATAACATTCTAAAGAATATCTTGTGGAAAAATAAGGAAAGTTACAAATCCATAGGACCTACCAAGGCTGTTTTTAAAATTTATTTTTGTCCTTAACAGATTCTCTTGACTTGTCTTGAGACTAGCAACACATTTAAGTGATATTTGTTTTAAATTCTTAATTTTTAATTGCATACTCTTAGGTCTCTCTAAGTTTCTTTCCCAACATCTCTACATATGAAGGTCCATAACCAAGTTTCATACGGTAGCAATTTTATCCTTTCTTCTGTTAGTGACACATGTTTATTATGAATGTTGAACCATCCTTGTATCTCTAAAATGAAGCCAACTTGGTCATCCTCTATGATCTTTATGAGTTATTGCATGCTGTTTGCAATTATCTTACTGATTTATGTTGCATCTATGTTCACTGCAGATATTTAAAGTTATTTATGTCTTTATCTGGTAGCAGATAAGATAGCAGAGTAATGCTGGCATCATAGAATGAGTTTTGAAGCATTTCTTCTATTTACATTATGGGGAAAAGTTCTCAAACTTTTGGTCTTCATTTTTCCGACAGTATTGGTCTCCATTTTTCTGAAAGTTTTGAGCAGTGAAGCCTTTGACATTTCTTAGTTGAGTTTTTTAATCACTATACCAATTTAAGTGGTAGTTACCAGTCTATATAAGATTCTTATGCTTCTTCGTTCAATTCTAGCAAGGCTTATGTGTCTAGGAATTTATACATTTCTTCCATAATTTTCAAGACCCTGAAATATAACTTTTCAAAATATTTTTTAGAAATCCTCTGAATCTTTATTCTTTTATAATTTCACTCTTTTATTTCTACCAATATTAATGAGCCTTCTTTCTCTTGTTAAGTTTAAGGATTTATCAGCCTTATTTATCCTTTCAAAAAACCAACTATTCAGGCCAGGATTTAGCTCAGTGGTTCCAACATCTGCCTTGCAAGCACAAGGTCCAGAGTTTGATCCCTGTAACCACATAGAACAATGCTGAGTGTGGTGACTCATGCCCACCAGCAATCAGTACCATACACCACAATGCTGGATGTGGTGGCTCATGCCTGTAATCTCAGCATTTGAGAGGCAGAGGCAGAAGGGTTGCTGTGATTTCAAGACTTGCCTGGGGTACACAGTGAGCTTATGACCAGCCTGAACTACAAAGTGAGACCTTGTCTCAAAAACAAAACAAAACAAAACAAAACAAAAACAACGATTTGATTTTGACTCTTTGTAATTTTTGCCCCTATTTCATTGATTTCTGTTCTTATCTTTAAAATTCCTTTCCTTCTATTAGTTTGGACATGGATTTTTCTTGTTTTTGTAAGACTTTAATAAGCATCATGAGGTTATTTATTTGGGGTCATTCTTTTTTTTAGGATAGTCACTTAATACTCCCTTTTTAGAAATGCTTTCATTACATCCCAGTGATCTCATATATTCTATTATTTTTGGCATTTGAGTCTAGGAAACTTTATATTTTTTTCCTGATTTTTTCTGTGATCCATTAACTGTTCAAGAGTATATTATTCAATTTTCATGTGTTTCTGTGATTTCCTTACCTGTTGATTTCTAGCTTCACATGTAGAGAAAAAAATATATATATATATATAATATATAATTATATTCAATAAAATTCCAATCCACTACTAAAAAAAAGCAAAAAGGAAACAAAAAGTGGAAAATTATATATAATATGAAAAAAGAGGAAAAGTTTCCTGCTTTATTGGTTAGGATGAATATCCCTGAGTAACTAGTCAAAGCTGTTTTCTCTGGATGAGGATTTAGCTTAGTAATTCCAGCACCTGCCTTGCAAATGCAAGGTCTCAGGTTTGATCCCTGGTAAGCACATACAACCATGTTTGGCATGGTGACTCACTCCCACCAGCAATCAGTACAACATACCACAGTGCCAGATGCGGTGATATTACCCCTATAATATCAACACTCAGGCAGAGGTGAGAGCATTGAGTTCAAGGCTAAGTTTAGGACCAGCCTGAATTACAAAGCAAGACCCTGTCTTAAAAAAAAAAAACAAAACAACAACAACAACAACAAAAAATGAGCTGTTTTCTCTAGACCACTATGTTTAAGATCTTCTAGTGTTTTCAGAGTCATGAATGCGAGCTAGTGTCAGTCTCTGTGGTATCTCAGCACTGAGTCCAGTCCACACTCCTATAGGTTTTCCACTGCTAGCTCTATGCCCCTTCTCATGCTGGTCCCTATCTGGGGTATCCCAGCTGTGTAGCTGCCTCAACCTCTGTGGCAAGCTCTGCACACTGAGCTCCCAGCTGTGGAGTTCATGTTATGGTACAGTTTCATGTTCCTTAGCCAGTGATCTCAGCAGCAGCCGATGGTCATGAAAGACATCTCCTGCCCTAACACCACATAATTATGCAAGTCAGATGCTTTGGTTCTTGTATTTCTCTCAAGCTTGCAGATTTCACTGTGCGTGGTGCTGAAGGAGTGGGGTAGGGCTGACAAAAGCTGGAGACAGTACTATTCAGATCCTCTCTCACCATCTCTTTCTCACATACCAGAGTCTCTGGCTCACAGTCACATTGGTGCCCAGAGTTACTAAGACACAAGCCCAACCCTGAGCTGTCTGGGTTGGTAGTTGGAACTTTTAGCTCTGCCTTAGTTCTCTGATTTTCTTTCAGACTTGCAATTCACACAGCGCCCAAGATCAAGGATAACTTCCCTTGTGCAGGAATTTCAGGCTCAGGTTTTCCACGTCCTAGTGGGTATAGCCATTGGGTTTAACCTGCACTGCAGCTGGTAGTGTTTAAGGAAAGCACTAAGGTGGCTGCCACCTCCAGGGGTTTGGGGAATTATACTAAACAGCACAGTCTCCAGAACTGTGCTAAAAGCAATGCAGAGATAGTGACTTTCATTCTTACTCTAGCTTCCTCTATTTTTTATCTTTTATTTGTTTGGTATCTTGTTCAGGTTATGCTCCTGTACAAGGATTTGTTATGTCCCCATGCAGCTGCATATCCACTAACCTATGAGTGGATTAGAGTGACCCGGCAGTAGTATTTCATCTAGACTATTGTTATAGGGCCACCTCAAGGAGAATTTGTCTATGAGTTGTTATGTTTAAAAACCAAAGGAAATAAGATTGAGTCATTCATACTCAAATGGATGTACCTTTAGGACATCTTCATAAGTGAAATAAATAGGTCACAGATGTGTAAATATCACATTTTTTTCTCTGGCATGAGAAAATGAAGTTGTAAATGAATTGTAGTATGTGTAGTTGATATTGTGAAATAGAAAATATTTAAAAGGGTAGAGGGAACAGGGGTAAATAATGAGGGGGAAAAGACTGTGACAGTAAGAAAGGAAAAAAGGAAACAAAGCTATATATATATAGGGAGTGGGGGGTTGCAGGGCAGGAACAAAGGGGAAAAATGAGAATCAAGTCATATCATATTCTTGTACAAACTCTCAATGTTGAATGTGATGATGTGTATTTATGATGTACCTATAAAGATTTAAATTTTAAAAAACAGACAAAGGGAAATCCAAATGTGTCTTTTTATTCTCATGACAAGTGCTATTATCAGGAACTGAGGGATAGGAAAATAAATTTTATCTTAACTTTAAATAGATGTACTAAGAGTGTGATCAGTTTCTCTTTCACATTTTGTATATGATAATTATAGAATGAAGCTAGATTTCTGATTGCACCTACATTGATAAGTCTTGAAAAACACAAAGCTCAGTTATCATGTCTTTTAGTTACCCGTCTTCAAGCAGTTCAACTATAAACAACAGCTTGTAATCCTCTAATTGTCCTGAAACTGCTCTTAAATTTAGACTATTTACCTACCTATAAGATTTAGAGAACTGCAAAGTTTTCCAGCCTACATAATTAATGAATCTTATGAATATTTAAAGAATATTTTTTAAAAAGTTGTACTAACATACAGTAACTATATGTTTATGTGATACAGTATGGTATTTCAACATGTGTACAACATGCACTAATCAAATCAGAGGTGTTTTCCTCTAACTGTTTCTCTATTTTGGGAGATTCTGACTCTTCTTTTCTAGTTGTTCACAAAATACACTATAGATTATGGACTGTGGTCACCAAACTGTGTCATAGTACATACGTGAGAATCTCTTCTATCTAATTGGATTTTGGTGCTTCTATCCTTTACTTTCACCTCTCCCAGTCTTCAGAAATCACCATTCTGTGTTCAGATATACTTTTTTTTTTTCTTTCCCACATGAGAAAGAATATGCTGTATGTCTTTACAGACATGCCTTATTTCACCTAACATACTGTCCTCTCTTTCCATTTCTGCAAAGGAAAAGATTTTACTTTTTCAGGAATGAATATTTCAGTATGTATATATACTATTTCTCTCATCTATTCATATGTTGGTGGGCACTTAGATTGATTCAATATCCTTATTATTGTGAATAGTGCTATGATAAGCATTGAAGTACAGGTATCTCTTTTATGTGTGGTGGATATATTTTTAAAATTTCAATACCACTCTCTATAATGGTTGTATTAATTTGGATTCCCACCAATAATTTATAAAAATTCTTTTTCCACATCCTGACCAACATTTATTATTTTTGTCTTTTTAACAACAACCATTTTAACTGTGGTGAGACACCTCACTGTGATTTTCATTTAGATTGTCTTAATGGCTTGAGCATGTTTTCCCATATTTATTGGCCATCTGTATTTCCTCTTTAATAATACATTTATTCACATCACTTGTCCAATTTTAATTTGAATTTTCTGAGTTCCATTGCCAGATGAATGGGTAGAAAATATATTCTCCCATGATGTAGATTGTCTCTTCACTTTTATGATTGTTTTCTTTGCTGTGAATAAGCTTCCCTAAGGCACAGAAATACCTTTTTGCAAATCTAAGTATATATACTACAAATCTAAGTTGTTCTCCAGGAAGGATAATTTGTTACTATTAAAATAATAAGGAAAAGTTTCCAGGGGAGATGATAGGTGTGTGTGTGTGTGTGTGTGTGTGTGTGTGTGTGTGTGTGTGTGTGTGTGCGTGCCTTCAGGTGGAAGTGAAAGGGAAAATAAAAAGCAATAGAAAATATGCTCTGATAGTACAAGCAAAGATGTGGGAATAACCAGATTACCAGGGACTCAAAAAAGGGACAATCATCAGTGTAAGCAGAAAGTAACACTTGGATCTCCAAAGACTTGGTTTTTGGCTTCACCTTTTGAGAAAAGTGCAATCCCTCTGGTAGATGCTGTTGCATGACCCAGAGTAAGTGGTGCTCATTAATTCTGCATAGAGCTGTTATTTTATTTCTCTCTTTCACTGGGTTATATGTAAGTAGATAAAAAAACATCTCTACATGTTGTGCTTTCTAATTAGAGGCACTACTGGATTTGCTCACATAAATCCTTGCTGTCTTATATGTCTTCTGCATGGTCTCAACTCTATCCTAATGTATGATTCCCAGAGTGTGTTTCAACTCTCTCCACTCTCCTCACTTTCTAAATCATCTATGGAAATTACCTATTTGCATGTAGTCCCTGCTTTATCTAATATGCTAAGTGCAAAACTGATACCAATATCTCACCCAAATTAATGTTTCTTAGGCAAGGTCCCTATTTCTATCTATAGTATCATGATTTGTCTTGTTTCCTAGGCTAGAAAAAAGTTTCTTAGATGCACTCATCCTTTTTGTACTTCTGTCCATTTGCTATGAAAAAGCCACTGTTCTTTGAGAGGGGTTTTTACTTTGTGATTTAAATTCTTTCCTGTAATTTTGTCCAGATTCCTTTTAGTGGATTCTGGGTTTTTTCATAGCACTTGAATATGAAGACAGAGTAAGAGGATCAAGTCCAGCTATATAGAAAGCCAGAGATAACCAATGAAAGTCATTGTGCAAAATTTGGATATAGGCTTTGGAATGTCAGTGATAAGGATCTGGCTAGGTCCTATTAACTTTTAAAGTTCCTTCTGAATATCCTGATATTCTTATTTTCAACATGAGTATGATACTCAACTTCAGAGGTGTCAAATCGAATTAAACACAATAATATATAGTGAAATAAGAACATAGTATTTAGCATATGAGAAATGCTCAGGAACGCAGAGTAATTATTTCTACTCTGAAAGCATGGATGGAAGGCACTCAAATTTAAGATAAACCAGGAAGTATTATCAGTCAAGAACTAAAAAAGGATAGAAAATGGAGTTAAAGGGCAGCAAAGAGTCATACAATATGACACAACAAAGAAAAGTGATCATATATGAACATAAGCTCAAAATGTGCTTGTGCACAATTTGCCATCTTGTGCTTTTGAGACTGAAAATCTTAACCAGAGAGCATACCGGTCCAAAGAGGAAATGGGGTCCAGTCTTCACTTGAATGAAAGCTGAGCCAAGCCCCAGCTAGATCTTCCAAACTATAGTCATATCACCAATTAGCAAGATTATTGTTTGAGGACAACGGGTCTTGGAAAGACTTTTTAGGCATTTTTCTGAAAATAACTAACCAGCACAAGTAACATATTTTAACTACTCAGAGAAGTATAAGCATTATTTTTCTTCTTACCTGTTGTTAGTATCCTAAACTCTTATACAGGTATGCTAATTAATTTCAATGCATGTAAGAAAAATTTGTCATTCAATTTTTTTATAACCCAATGAGTTTTTCTATTGATTAATGTATGTAACATAAGTAAAAAAATCTTCTCTTACCAGAATGTTAGCTCTAATATATTCATCTCTGTCATTAGTTGATTAATTTTTTCTTTCTTTGTAACATTTAATGATGCAAAATATAAAAAGAAAGGGACATAACCTATGTAAATGAAAACAAACCATTCCATTGCCAATTTCTCCTTCAGAAATGACTGATTAGAATTTCTGTATTTATTCCAATAACTCCCATAAGTTCCTCCAATACAGAATGATTTGTGTTGACTTAAGTTGAAATATTAACAAATTTATTATGTTAATTATGAAAAATATAACAAATTCTTTTTATTTTCATTATTAATATATTTTCATCATTTTGAAATATTATGAACTACTCATCACTAAAGCAATTTTGTTAACTACTGGTATTAATTGATACTTACTATAAGAGTCATTTGAGAAATTACTGTGGCCACATCACCATAATACACTGTTAGGTAACATAAAAGGAAGAGAAATCTCAGCTGAAAAACTCTTCATTCTAATGGAGCTCAACATTTTGTAGTGTAGCAGAAGAAGTAATGAAAGATGTTAAATAACTCATTGCACAATCAATTGTGTAATTTGAATTGTGTAACTGTGTTAAAGAAGTAGAGAAAAATCAGGGAAAAGTTCCTCAAGGAAGTAACATTTATATATAGAACTAATGACTGGTCTTTCCTAAAGGGAACAGTCATCAGAGAGTTGAAGATGAAAAAGCATATTCTAAGTAGAGAAAATTTTGGTGGCAAAACTGAGTGAAGCATGTAGGTTTGACCTTGTAATTGAGGAGATAGATAAAAGATTGAAGGTGTCAGATGATGCAAAGGAAATTATCTCTATTATATCCCAACTTTTAAAATTAATGAGATGGCTATAATATTCATTAAAATTGAGAAAATTTTAGAAGACTGAGTCATATTTAAAACACATATACTATGTTTTGAACATATTAAATGTGAATTCCTTGTAACAGCAAGCTAGAGATGCACAGTACACAAACACATGGAACTACAGTAGAAGTCAGAAAATTATTGTTCTCTCAAATATGACCACCCTTTCTTTTTACAAGTAAAATTTGATTGAACTCCGTTAATTTATTTATTTATGTCTTTTCACATTAACAGCAGAGATAAATGGTTGCAATAGGAACTATTTGGCTCCTAGGATCTAAAATATTTGCTATATGCTTCTTCATAGAAATATTTTTCTGGCTTATAATTTGAAGTAGGCTTTGAGGATTTATTAGCATATAAATTATAATTAACATTATACGAATTCATGAAACTGTCTACAGAAGACATATAGGATGGAAAGAGATGGCTAAAATAGAACCTTGAAAACCACAGATCAAATGAGAAAGGTGAAGTTGGGCAAGCAAGAAGACTCAGAAGAAATGGCTTAACAAGTAGGGGAATATATGAATCTTATGTTTTTTAATTGAAAGATGGAGAAATGAGAATGTCAGCTGCTAACTGATATGAGTTGTTATAAACATTAGAAAAAGCTATTTTGATGGTGTAGTGTGGGTGGAAATCACATTGAGTTGAGTTGTAGAAGACAGTTCTTTCAAAAAGCTTAACAATTTAAAGATAGGAAACAGAGTAAGTTACTTAAAGAGAAACTTTGCAAGAGGGAAGATCTTTAGAATTAGTGAAGAAATTAATAATTTTATATCTTAAAGAAATTAGTAGAAAGGGAGCAGTTGAAGAAACAGGAGATAGAAGGAAAATCCTAGAGCACAACTTAGAAGGCAAAAGGGATGTGATCCATTCTTGAGTTGAAGGAGGACATTAGGGATGAGGTAAATGAAGGGAAAGATTGAGTGTTGTGAGGGGTAGGTCCAAGATTTCATGTTTACATTGGGGGGGTTGAAGGATATTCTCATTTGAAAACTTCCAGCTTCTGTGAGAAGGGTAGGCATAATGTCACTGAAGAGTGAAGGGATAATTGGCCTTACTATCTCTATATAGATGCTTTTTATTAAAGGCTGAAAATGTTTTCTTATAAAATTCAGTATAAATGTATAAAATATATAAATGATATAAATATTTATATTTATAAATATAAATATAAATGTTGTAATTGGAAGCATATTTTTAGAATAAAATTTTATAATTGAATTTGTGCCTATATACATGTCTATATACAGTCATATTCATTTATAGATATATATAGATAGATAGATATCAATAACCAACTCACTAAAAGACATCAGAAAAGCAATATCATTCACAAGAGCATCAAGAAAAATTAAATATTTAGGAATTAACATAACCAAGAAAGTGAAAGACTTTTACCATGAAAGCAACTGTATTCTGAAAAAGAAGAACAAAAGACATTTAAAAAAACAAAAAGATGTCCCTTTCCTGGATAGGCAAAATAGATCTTGTCAAAATGGCCATATTTCCAGAACTGATATATAAACTTAAGTTTAGTTGATAACAGCCATGCTTTCTAGGGTAAGATGGTTTCTTAATTTTATTCTTATTTATATTTCTTTAATAGGTAGCAATGCTGAGTATTTTTTCATGTACCTCTTGGCAATTTCCACTTCTTATGAGGTGTCTATTAATTTCATTTGTCCATTTTTTTTTTTTTTGAGACAGAGTCTCGCTTTGTAGTTCAGGCTGATCCTGAACTCAGCTTCAAACTCAGCAATCCTCCTGCCTCTGCCTCCCAAGTGCTAGGATTACAGGCGTGAGCCACCACACTTGGCATTGTTATATGTGGTTACCAGGAATTGAACCCAGGAACTTATGCTTGCAAGCAGGCGCCAGAACCACTGAGCTAAATCCCTTGCCCAAAATGCCCATTTTTTGATTTGAGTCTCTTATTTTGGGGGAGTCTCATATTTTTTAGTTCTTTGCATATTCTAGATATTACTATTGTTTCTGAAGGACAGCTGGCAAAATCTTTCCCATTCTGTAGGTTATCTCTTCACTCTTTTGGTTGTTGCCTTTATTGTGCAGGAACATTTTAATTTGATAAAATTCTATTTACTGATTGTTTTTTTTCTAGTGAAACTGAAGATTTATTTAGAAATTCTTTGCCTATGCCTACACCTATAGCTTTAGCTATTTTATCTCTCAGCAGATAAGGTAATTCTATCTTTTTGTTTTGCTTTGTTTTTTGGGGGACAGGGTCTTGCTATGCAGTTCAAACTGGCTTTGACCTCACTATGTAGCCCAGGTTTGCCTTTAACTCACAGTGGCCCTTCTACCTAAGGCTCTGAATACTAATAAGTGTGTGGCTGCCATTTGTACTTTAATACTTGGGTTTTTTTATTCATTCTCTAGTAGAGAATGAAAGATATGAGTGTATATTCAATCTTCTGTGAAGATTTCTCAGATCCATTTGTCAAAGGGGCATTTTTTTCCCCAGTCTTTTGGTCAAAGACCAGATAGCTGCATGTGCCTGGGGCTATTTCTTCATTTTTTTTCCATCCACGTCCTGTCTGTTAGCATGCCTGTACTATGCTTTTATTTTCTTTTAATTCAATGTTATTTCATAATGCAGCTTGAAATCTGAAATGTAATGCTTCTTCCTTTGCTTTTGCTATCCAGGATTGTTCTGGCTATTCTGCATTTCTTTGCTTCCATACAAATTTTAGCATCGTTACCTGTTTTTAGTTCTGTGATGAATGCTGCTGGTATTTTGATTGTGATTGCACTAAAATATATATGGCAGTTGGATAATATTGATTCTGCTTACCTGAGAACAGGTGGTGTCTTTTTACCATCTAATGCACTCTTCAATCTCTTTTTCAGATTTATAGTTTTTTAGAGGTATTTCAGTTTCTTAATTTTGGGGGTCTTCAGTGTAAAGGATTATAGCAAATAGGGATAGTTTAAATTCTTTCTTTCCTATACATTTTCCTTTTATTTCTTTCTCATCTGATTGCTGTAGTTAAGGTTTGTAGTAGATTGTAATACTACATTGAATGAGTCTGATGAGTGTGGACACTCATGTTTTTAGAGTAAGTTTTCAGCTTTTCCCCATATGGTATAATTTTGGCAGTGAGTTTATCATAAATGGCTTTCATTAGATAAACAAGGTCTTTCTGTGCCTATTTTCATCAGTGTTTTTTATAATGAATGGCCATAAAATTTTGTCAGTTATTTTCTGCATCTACTGAGAAGATCATGTGATTTTTGTGCTTGCTTCTGTTTATGTGATATATTAGATTTATTGATTTACATATGTTAATCCATCTTGTGTCTCTGGGACTGAAGCCTACTTCAACAGGATCTATGATCTTTTTGATGTTACATTCTATTTACCAGTACTTGCTGAGGATTTTGTATTTATGCTCATTAAGGAGATTGGCTTGTATTGTTGTTTTTCAGTCCTTGTATTAAAGTCCTTGTCTTCAAGGCAATGCTAGCTAGCTTCCAAGAATAAGTTTGACAATAGTCCTTTCCTTTCCATTTCACTGAAATGTTTGAGAAGTATTGGAGTTAGACTTTTTCTGAAGTTCTATTATTATTTTGTGGTGAATTCATCAAGTTCTTGGCTTTTCTCTTTTTGGAAGGGTTTTTATTAGTATTTCTACTTAATTACCTGTTCTTGGTCTATTCAGTTTTTATATCTTTTCAGTTCAGTTTTGGCAGTTCCTATGTGGCTAGGAACTACTCCATTTTTTCTCAGTTCTCCAACTTACTGGAATGTTTTTAAAAGTTTCTTATAATTTTCTGGATTTCAGTAGTGTTGGTTGTGATTTTTTTTCATTCTAGACATAGATTTTTTTCCCTTCCTTTGCAGAGGTAAATTTGGCTAAAGATTTATTAATCTTGTTCAGTCTTTCAAAGAATTAAATTTTTTCTTTTTTTTTTTTTTGAGACAAGGTCTCACTTTTGTAGTCCAAACTGGCCCTGAGCTCAGGCTTGAACTCACAACAATCCTGCCTCTGCCTCCCAAGTGCTGAGATTACAGGCATGAGCCACCACACCCATCACATTTGGCCTTGCTGTGTGTGGTTACTAGGGACTGAACCCAGGCCCTTGCACTTGCAAGGCAGGCACTGGAACCACTGAGCTAAAACCCCAGCCCAAGAAATTAACTCTTTGATTCATTGGTTCTTTGATTTCTTTTTGTCTTACTTTCATTGATTGCTACTTTGATCTTTGTAATTTGATTTTTTTTTTTCTGGGCCTAAGATATTATTTGTTTTGGAAAAAGTTCAGTGTACTGAGAAAAATTTGCATTCTCTTGTTGCTAGGTATAACACTCCATAGATATGTTAAATCCCTTTGTTCAATGGTGTTATTCAACTCTGATATTCTTTGCTAATGTTTTGACTACTTGATACATCTGATTGTGACACTGGGGTACTTAAATTCCTTGCTGTGATTATGTGATGCCTGTCTTTTTTGTACAGTTTTTGTATTATGAAGTTGGACATGTCATATTTGGTACACAGATATTTACAACTGTTACCTTTTCCTGCTGAACTGCTGCCTTTACCAATATGTAATGGATATCTTTGTGTTTTAATCATTTTTAGTGTAAGGCTGACACACTCCAGTTGGGGGTGGAGGCAAATAATCTACTGGACTTCATGCCAGCACTGCCAGAGACACCCTCCTTAGAAAACTACACAACTGTGTGGGCTTCTCAAGAGGCAGAGCCTGAGCTCTCCACTACCTGAAGTTTCCAGAGGGTCTATGGCTAGTTCAAACCCTCCTCACAACTGTGTCTGTGTCAGTGTCCCACTTAATCACTGTGGGAGGGTGACTCTAAAAGCCCTGAAGTGTAGTTATTCTGTGAGTTCTGATTCCAAGGACAATTCAGTCTTAAATAATTAATCCTTCTGCAACATGGCTACTGATTAATTACTCTCAGATACAGTGCTCTCTATAGTGGACTTCTCCAAATCTAGCCTGCCATGTGGACAAAGCCAACTTCAGATAAAAATCTCACACTATATTTGCAGTGCACAATACCTATGGGCTTTTCTCAGGGCTAACACGACCCACTTATTCCACTGTTTCTTCCTGGGGCTGCTGATTTTGAGTGTATCTGCTTTTTTGGAGATAGGTCTCAGAAGCCAGGATTAGTCTTCTAGTCTTCTTTCTTTTTCTTCTATATTGTCTTTAATTCTACATTTTCTCAGTGATTCATAGTTTCCATGTTGGTCTTTCTTGATTCCTAGATCTTTTCCTCCTTTTTCCTTCTCTAAGTTGTTGTTTCCCAGGTGTTTGGATTCCACAGAGGCTGTGGCGTACTGGTGACATTTACTCCACCATCTTCAACCTTGATAGCTTGAATGGAGTGTGAGCTCACATATTCTTGTCATCTCTATTTTGACTTTTTATTTTTTTTAATCTTTATTGGTACACTAAATATACACATCACGATTGCACTCCATAATGGGGATTTGTACCAGTATAAGACACAACTTAATTCTCATTTTTTCCCATAGCCCTACCCACCCTACTACCCCCCCCATATACATAAAATTTGTTTCCTTACTAAGGGTGAATAAAATACAATATACTCAGGACTTACACACTATGAGCCATTGAATCTGCACATGGTTTTTCACTCCTACAAACAAGCTATTGTTAAATCCTTGCCCCTGCTATGTTAGGCATATGTGTAAGAATTTATGATAAAGGCTAACAAAATACTGAGAATGAGTCACAGACAGTGCATTACAGTGAATCAAGACCTTAGAACTGCTATTTACATTTCTGTACTCACAAAAAAATGTACTATTCACTGAATTTTAATACATGGAATTTAAATAGCATATTTTAGCATACATATACAGTGATTTGGATAAGAACTTCCTGTTTGTTAATACTGTCAACCTGCTGTCCAACAGATTTCATATGTGAGAGTCCCTATTTTCTTAGGTTCTTTCTTTGGTGACACTGAGGTTGAACCCAGTCCCCATCACTGAGCTACATTCCAAGCCTGTTTTCCTTTGTAAGTTGCTAAGTTTCTCAGGCTGGGCTTCAACTTGTGACTCTTCTACCTTTGCCATCCAAGTAGCTGAAATTATAAGCATATGCCACTGTACCAATTTCCTAAAGTTTTAAAAAGTATTTTCTATTATATGATTAATACTTGGGGCTGAGGATTTAGCTCAAGTGGTACCACACCTATCTTGAAAGCACAAGGACCTGAGTTTGATCCCTGGTACCACACACATACACACACACACACACACACGCACACACACATATACAAAAAGAATTAAAACTTTAAAATTTGTGTTATGAAAGTGATTTGCAGATTGAGAATTCACATCTATATCATATAGAGTTCTCTCTCATTTAACATATTTAAGTCACTTTCAGACTCAATATGTTTTACTTTGAAAGTCTCCCATGTTTTTTGCAATATTTATATCTACATAGTTTTGAATTTCTATTACTATTCAATGGGATCTATTTTAATATTTTTAAAGTACTGGGGATGGAACATATAAGTTCTTGACCAGTGTACTACATCTCTTTTCATTTTTTGAGACAGTCCATTAACTTGCAAAGGTTGGCCCCAAAATCTTCCTACCTCAGGGTCCTGAGTAGCTAGAACTAGAACTACAAGGAACCACTTCCAAATTCAGATATGACATATTTTCTAATTGTCCCTTGTCTACAAGAGCATTGTTAATTTTCACAGTAACATGAACTCTGACATTAAGTCTAATTGTACATTTTTACATAATAAATTTATTTGAAAGTAATAATAGTTCTATGATTTCTATTTTCCAGCAGTTCTTACAAATCTCCCAAGGTTGAATTTCTGGTATCAATGTAATTTATTCTAGTATAGCTTTTGGCTGTTACAATATTTTATTTTGCTTCAAGATGTTATATTATCTTCTTCCAGTCTCCCTGTCCTTCAAATTTCCTTTTCTTCTTAACAGAAACAGTCCTCACCATGTTATCTAAGCTCCTGGGTTCAAGAGATCCTCCTGCCTAAGCTGGCTGAATAGCTGGGACTAGAGACACGCACCATAGAACTTTGCTTGACATTACTTTGAAAGTACATCATCAAGCTATGGTTCAATTTTTGGACACATAAATTATGAATTGATAAATGCATATTATTTTAAGGTGATCAGTTTGGAAATGGTTTGTAGTAACTAATTTAACTAATTAGATAACTAATTTGTCTATTTTTCTGTGATTCTCAACATACTGTAGGCCCTTTAAAGAATCTGACTTGTTTAAATTTAAATACTTAGCTCCTAATGTAGTATTTTACCCAATGTAGAAATTTTTAAAAAAATGTTGAATAACCAACTGATAGACTGACTCACTGCTAACTTAGAGAAGACCAGTCCAGTCTGGAGACAGTTTTCTATAAAGAAGCTCATTTTCCTAGCACACACTCACAACCCTTCTCAGAATATGACATTTCTTTACAACTGTAAGTTTATAATTACAAACTCTTGAAAAAGGTATCTCCTAATCTAAATGTTCATTTTAAGAAGGCCAAGAAAAGACACAAGGAACTTCAAAGTCGATTCCTGAGGAACTATTTCTTTAGACCACTTAGGTTTTGACCGGATTCTTCAACTGCCATTCTAATCACTAGTCGAATGCCTTTGTAAAGCAGGTAATTGTGATATCTGCTTATATTTGAATTGTGAGATCTGCTCACTAATGCTAATTTTCATTTTCTGACCCACTTTCATAACTGAAACTGATGCACTTTTTGACAAAACAAAAAGTGCTCATTTTGGCCATCTTTGGCCTCTTTTAGCAACAGGCACAGAAACATGTGCAAATCCAGAGAGAACCACCTATGGAATCCATTGCTTTCAACTAGTATATCTGACATATTCAAGTAACATAGGACAAAAGTATAGTGGTACCTTGGCTCACAAACTTAATTTGTTCTGTGGTTCTGGGGAAGATAGCTACATTTGTGTTCAGATGGACAAGATGGCCTTGAGGCCTTGAGGCCTTCTTAGTGAATCCGGAGTTTATGAATAAAAGCAAAATTGGGTCAAAAGCTTCTGTTTGTGAACCAAGGCATTACTACACCATAAAAATCTAAGTGCCACTCTCTGTGAGAAGAGCTGGATTAAAAACACAGGCCATAAAGTCATATCATCAGGGTTCAAATCCTAGCTCTACCACATAGAAGCTCAGTGTCACTGTATAAGTCATTTAACTTGGCTGGTATCAGATTATCCATAGATGGCTGGGCATGGTGGCTCATGTCTATGATCCCAGCACCTGGGAGGTAGAGGCAAGACTGCTATGAGTCTGAGGCTCACCTGGGCTCAGGGCCAGCCTGAAATACAAAGACTCTATCTAAAAACCAAACAAACAAACAAAAATAAAAGAAAAAAACAGATTATCCACAGATGAATTAAAAGGTGACAGGCTGAAGATGTAGCTTAGGGGCACTACGCTTGCCTAGCAAGCAGAAGATCATAAGTTTAATCCTTGGTACTAAAAAGGAAAAAATTGCTAATAAATCAAAAAATAAAAAGAAAAATGTTACAAAGAGTAAATGTAATAATTAACACTAGTGGTTCTCAAATGTCAGCATATATCAGCATCACCTAGAGGATTTATCAAAAGGCAGATGGTTGGGGCTTATCATTAGAATTTCTTATCTGGTAGATCCAGAGAAGTCTGAGAGTTTTTAGTTCTGACAATTCCCCACTCATTTTGATGCTACTAGTTTAAGAACTGTGTATAAAAAGTGCACCAAACAATGGAACAATGCCCTGCAATGAGTAAACTACTCATAAATGTTAGGATTACTGTTTCTAAAGTTTATTTCTTATATATCAAGTGTCTTCTAAAAGTGTGAATTTTTTTAGTTTTCAATTTTTCAAAATAAATAACCTTTTGCTTTGATTCATCTTGGCATTTTCTTCTCGTGAGAATTATCATTAAACTACCTAAATAATAATTTGTGAAGGGTAAAAAGAAATTGAATGTGTGAAGTTTTAGAATTTGAAGCAAATAAAGAGAAGTAAAACATCACACTGGAGATGGTGGTTATACTTCCTTCTATTAGTGAAAATGATACCCCAAGATATTTTTCCATTTTTGACCAATTTTCAATAAAATTTACTTTGGGGACATAAGATAACAGAATTCTTTGATTGCCATTTCAGTCACTTCTTGACTGAGTTTAAGATCGGTGACTCCTTAATAGGATCAAAAAAAGGATTAAAAACTGATAATTTATAATCCAGCCTCAGGCTTTTGCCCCCTTTCCTGTGTCCTATCAACTGCAACTACTTTCCTTCTTCAACCTGATGAATGAAACAGCCTATCTTCCAGCTCACCTGTATTTCTTGTTCTTTTATGTTCTGTAAAGAATGTTTTTGAACCCTGTCACTTCCTATTTCCCAAATGAAGCAGCATGTATAACATTTAGCTCAGCAGAATTCAACTCCAGCTTCCCAGACTGCTTTGCAGGCACTGCCACTGACAGTTTAAGCACCCTCCTCCCATCCATTTCAGAACTAGGAAGGTGTCCTTTCCACACAGCCCTCTCCTGCCATCTGGTGGTTACATGGTTCCAGCCATTTGCCTTGCCTCTTCTAGGGTACACTAGCCTGTTCTCTGCTGTTTCTATCTAATGGGGTTAAAAATTGATGGCTATTGAGACTTTGAAAAAAAAGCCAGCTTTAATTATAAAGTTAGAAATAAAATATTTTAAAATAGACTTGTCTTTGCCATTTTTCCAATGTGAGATTCCTTCTCCTCCAGCACAGAGCTCTATTGTTATTGTAAATTATTTTGGCCTTTAGTTAAACAAAAAGACCAAGACATTTCCAATGACTTTCTATACAGTTTAGTTCTCAACTCTTAGTGATTACTGTACAAGATTTGTATCCTCAGGTGCATGGGAACACCCCTGAGGGTCAAGATTCTGGGTCTCCATCTTAAAATAACAACACAACATGATTATTTTAACAGCCAAGAGTCAAATGCATCAGTTGGATTTTTAAGGTCATCTCTTTAAATTTCAAAGTGTAAGCAAGGCTGTAGACACTTGTGGATCTACCACAGTCTTTGTGGACAGTTTAGGTTCACCTTGGGCCTCTGCTTTTACTACTAATGTAAACTTGTAAGTACAGTAGTGATTGTACTTCTGCATTAGATTTTAGCCATCGTGACCAAAAATTCAACCATAAAGGAGAAAAGGTTTATTTTTGCCCACTATTTCAGAGGTTCCAGTCCATAGTTGTCTAGTTCTGATGCAGAAGTGACACAGTGGAAGGGCACTGCAAAGGAAAGCTGTTCACCTTCTGGTAGCCAGGAAAGTAAGAGGAAGCAAGGAAGAGCCAGAGAGACGGGATGGGGATAAGATGAACCCTCAAAAGTCACATCTCCCCTGACTTGCTTCATCCAGTTAGGCTCCATCTCCTAACCACATGTTTAAAACTCAATGTACGAAACACCTTCCAAAAGTCCCATCTCTGAATGCATGAGCCTTTGGGAGGCTTTTTGATGCAAACTTTTGATGCAAACTATTATGCAACCCTAAAAGTAAATAATGCTAAATCGGAATCTTCATTGAAAAAGGTTTTAAAATAGAAGGTAAATATACGCCAGGCAGAGAAAAATACATGCTATACAATCTCATTTATTTCTTGAATCTAAAAAAGAAGATTTCATAAAAGCTGAGTGGAATGACGGCTAGCAGAGGCTGGACAGAGTAGGGAAGAGAACAAGAGGAAAAACTGATCAGAAGTGACAATGTTACAGCTGAATCGATACAAGATGTTCTGATATGATGTTGTCACACAGGGTAATTACACATAATAATGTGCCATACCTTTTGAAAGCTAACAGAAAGGATTTTCAAAAATCTCACTATGAAATGATGTTTGAGGGATATGTTTAATTTACACATGATAAAATGTGTAGTTATACAGAACTGTTTCATGGCATCTCATTAATACATACATCTTTATGTGTCAGCAATGAATTTAATTTTTTTAAAGCAGGTAACCTCACATGCAAGTCATCAAAATATTAAAAAATAACCCAAGATTAACCCAAAACAGCACATAAATATACATACAGATTTTTGGAACAAGTTTACAAACATAATCTATCAAACTCTGATAGAATATATTTATTTAAAAGCTAAAATTGAAAAAAATTCTGTACAATCTCAACTTAAGTGAACCAGAATCAAGAATCCACCTCCTTGTGAGCACAGAACATAAAAAATATCTTCTGCATGGAAAAACAATGAAAGATGCTAAAGATAACCTTTCCACTGACATTTTGATAAATCCACACATTAAATCAGTATTTTCAAATAGGAATGATTTTGTAACCCCCTACACAAGATATAGGGCAAAAAAACTTTTGTTGTTTGGGGAAAGAGTAATACTATCACCTCATGGGAAGAGGCCAAGAATGCTAGAAATATTCTACACTATGTAAGACAGCCCCAGAGCAAAAAGTATTGTATCAAAAATAGTGCCAATATTATGACAACTAGTATTAAATAACCATAAATCATTTTGATGGAAAAGATTTTCTAAGAGGAAATCTAAGATACTTTGGACATCAAAGGAGAGATAGTAAAAGCTTTTATTCTCCAACAGAATATTATTTGTGTTGGATTTTGGTATATTTTCTCTGAAGGGCAATGTCTTAATCAAGGTCTCTCATAAATTAGCCACTTCTACCTCATGACTTCAACAGAGTAGACCATTATAATATTCCTGGAGATATTCAACTCATTCAAGTCTACTGGACTACACTGAAACGTGGTAGACAAACTTAAACCTAATCAATAACCTAGATGCCCACTGACAGATGAAAAGATACAAAATGTGGGATACAAAATGAAATATTAGTCATGAAGAAAAAAATCATGACATTCACAACAGGCACAAATTAAATGTATACTTTTGTTTCTTCCAAAAAATAATGACAAAAGGTGAGATTATTTTGTTTTGGTCTTTGATGCTGTTCTAGAGATTAAACCCAGTGTCTTCAGACTGAGCTGCATCCCGAGGACTTTGTCAATTTTTTTTGTTTGTTTTGAGACAAGCTCTCACTTACTCACTAAGTTGCTTGGACTAAACTCGAAGTTTGATCCTCCTGCCTCAGCTGCCCAATATTGTGCATCACTATGTCCAGCTCAAGTGGTTTAGGTTCTCCTGGAATAAAAAAGTCACTTGCCCAATCAGTGATTGAGTTCCACATGACAAAAGCTGCTCTTAACTTACTGTTACAAAGACAGACCATGTACCTAGAGCTACTCATTGGGTTAGACTTCTGTAGATTATGGCCCTCCTCCAGAATCTGATTTTTACAGGGGCAAAATCAGTATATTAAAATGGAAATACGAAAAAGACCAACTCTTACTTGATATCAGTAGGTCTCTAAGTGCAACTTGTTTCCATTTTTCCCTATTCTCTCTCAAAATGAAACGTGTCATTTCCTTTTTTTGTTGCGGTGCAGATTCCCCTTTGTTCTGGGTTGAATAAGGCTCCCTAAAATCCATGTCTTAAAGATTGTGGGCATAGCTGAGTGATAAGAATGTTATCCTAGAACATAAAAAGTCCTGGGTCTAATCCTTGGAACTACACAGGAAAACTGATGTACTAACTGAAACCTCAGAATATGGACCTGATTTGGAAATATTGCCTTTGCAGATGTAGTTAAGACTACCTTATTAAAGTAGGACATACCCTAAATTCAAAATGACTGGAAACCTTAGAAGAAAAGAGACACCAAGACAGAGACATGTGGGAACATGGCCATACACCGAGATGGCAGTCAGGGAGCTGCAAGCTAGAGAATATCAAGGATTTCTAGAAACTACCAGAACTAAAAATGAATCAAGAAATGTCTTCTTTTAGTCTCCAGAGAGAAATCAATGATACTAATACTCTGACTTTGAATTTGGTCTCCATAATTTAAGAGAATAAATTTGTGGTATTAAAACCACTTAATCTGTGACGTTGATATAGCAGCCTTAGAAAACTAATACATCCACTGTAATTCTTACCCCACAATCCAAGGAAATAGTATGAGAATTGTGTCAACCCCCACATACATCTAGTCCAATCACAAATTTGGGGACTAGAGAAAGAACACCCAGTAGATCTATACACCAGTGGATTTACTAAGAACAGTCTGTGTTAGAGATATGAAAATACACAAAAGGTTGATTATTATATATGTGATTAAGGTAGCCGACAATTATCAAAGTTAGGATTCTAACCTCCCACACCCTGTGAAACAGAGGCCTTACTTTTTTGATAATTGTACTTAAAAGGAGCACCTCAGCCATACTGCTCTTCAGTATATTTCCTAAAAAATTAAAGACAGTATACCATAACCATGTTTCTTGTGACACAATTTACAATCAGTAAGATATGGAATAGCTTAGATGCCCATTGACAGATAAAAGGATAAAAAATGGGGATAGATACAAAATGAAATATTAGTCATAAAGAAAAATATGACATTCACAAGAAAGTGAATGGAACTGGAGACCATGATATACAAAATAAACCACGCTCATAATTAAATACTGCACGTTTTCTCTTGTATGAACAATCTAAAAATAAATAAAATCAGAGAGATGACAGGAAACTAGAAGGTAGACTTTTAGAGATAAGGAAAGAGATTTTAAAGGAAGAGGGAAAGACCCAGGGAAAGAAAAGGACTGGGGTTATAGGGACAAAAATAATCAAACTGTTATATTCATGTGCTGATATATCAAAACAAATCTCATTATTCCATATCACTATATATACACTAATTTAAAAAAAGGAGGCAGAATAAAGGAACTTTCTCTGGTCCTTGAGAGAGAAACTTGAGTTTCAATTGATTTACTTTCTTGAGAGGACTGAATTTTCTCAGATGAGCTTTTTATGCAAGCTGAGATTATCCTTAATGATGTGGACTTGATGTGCTAGGAACTATGGGTATTTTGGTTGAGTCTACCCATGCAGGGCTTTGAGCAGAGTTATTATGTGCTCAAAGCTTTATACTTCTTATCATCCACTCCAGTGACTGTGTCCATGTGACTTCTGATATCTAAATGCTGCCATCTATGCTTGGTTCACCAGGATTTTATCATTTTCATCACTCTGAGAACCAAATACTATCACAGCATTGCTGATGACACTATGGGGCCAACCCACAGGGCCATCACCCCTTTAGTAATGGCTTCTCTCCCTGGTATATTCCAGGTTGCTTTTCCCAGCCTCGTGTAGCACACCTGCTCAAGCATATCCAATTTTCCAGGTTTTTTATCTTTCTCTCCATCACATACTGCAGGTTTTCAACACACATGAAATGGGCTGTTGTATGAGCCTACTATGTAGGCTGTTGCTTTTTCTATGCATTGTCCTCACACCATTTCCTGGCTTCTTGCCACAGTGTTAAAATTTCTGCATGTCAAAAGACTACTTCTAAATATAGAAATATCTATCCAACTTCATGTTCCACAGAACTTTTGTGTGTGTGTGTGAGGGAGTGTTAATGGGGATTAAACCCAAGGCCTTTGCATGGGCCTTTTAAAATTTGTAAAGATAAGGTCTTATTAAGTCACTAAGTTGCTCAGGATGAGCTTAAAGTTGTGAATCTCCTGCCTCAGCCTCCCAGAATCCATATTCTGCATTATTTGATCAAACACTCTCAAAATCTATGAGTAGATGAAAGTAGTCCTGAAGCTGTTATGCATACAGCTCCATTTTTTTGTCTCAGTAAAATCAACATAGCTTTGGCCAAGTTATTCAATGATATATCCCTTGTTCTGGACCAAACAGCCAAAAGAAAAATAAACAGGAACCGATGGTGAAAGGGGCTCAGATTAATTTAAGGCTGCCATAGGGAGCTGACAGATGAAGACTGCCTTCTGGTAATACTCTCAGAGCTGGAGAAAAACAATGCTTTGTTCCTAAAAAAGGAATCCAGATGGTTCATTACAGTATCAATGACAGCCAGCAACAATGAGTTATTCTATGGACCTGGAGTACAAGCGGTGGGTTTGGTGCAACTCAGTTTCCAAACTTGAGCACTCTTCCGCTGGTGCAGAGAAATAATGTTTAGGACAACAATACGATATGGCAAGATTTTGGTGGTCTTCTGACTCCATGATTCTGTTTTCATCTGTGTGGTTCCTTTTCCTATATTACCAAGGCTCCAAGGATGGCTCTTGTTTCAAAGTTGTCTGCCATTCTCCACAAGGGCTTTCTTAACATAATCACCTGGTCCAGTGAATTTTACAATTTCTGTCTTTTCAGTTCCTTAACAGCTAATGTATTGGTTCAGAGGGTCTGAGATCATTTCAGATTTCCTTTCTCTGGCTATGTCCCTGATTTTCAAGAGTTGTTTAGGTGCTTGAGAAGAATCTGTTCATTAAATTTAAAGTACTGTCAGATGCAGTGGTGCCTGGGTGATTCCAGCTCCTTGGGAGATTGAGCCAAGAGTACTGCAAGTTCAAGCCCCGGCTGCCCAACTTAGTGAGACTGTCTCAAAATAAAAAGGAAGCAGGGATGTAGTTAAGTGCAAAGTTGTAGGTTCAATCCCAACTAATACCAAACCAAAAAGAAGTTATAGATTTTTTAAGTGTTTAAAAGAATCCGTCTTTTTTTTTTTTTCTTTTTGTTTTCATTTGTTTGGGTCTTGCTTTGTACCTCAGTCTGGCCTTAAACTCTCAGTAATCCTTCTGCCTTAGCCTTCCAAGAGCTGAGATTAGAAGTAGGAACTGCTATGTCTGGCTCAGCTTCATTTAAAGACTCTAAGGGAACACATAAACTATGCATGTAACATGAAATATCATGGACAAGTTACTCTGTTAAATGTGATAAAATAGCAAAAAATTATTGCTTTCTATTTCTACATAATACATGAAATGAAAAGATGTATAAACATAACTACTTCAAGTTTAAAATCTGAATGCTATGAAACAAAATTACTGCCAATGTTCCTTCTGTACTGAAAACCTCCCCTCAACTACTTTAAAAAAAAATCAGCAATTTTAGTGCCAGGTTTTTGCTTCAGTTTTAATATGAGCCACTCATTCAGTTATCAACACTACATAATAAAGACTCCGTTTCAGTATACAAAATAATTTGTGAAATTTTTCCACTTTTAAAGCTTATTTTGATAATATATGCACATTCATTTTTCTAAGGGCAGCATTGAGAATTACATATAACACATTATGAATAAAAATAAGTAAACTTTTACCTTATAAGAATAGCTGATACAAAAATAACCTGAGAATAAATTCTTTCATTTTATGTAATATGCTATTTCAAGAAAGGAAATGAAAAATCAAGCAGTAGTAAAAATACATTAAGAATAACATTTCTGTTTCCAAAAATGAATGCCTATATGAACATGTTACATGAAAATTTAGGGTAGTATTTTAACAAATTCAAAGCACTATCAGAATGAAATGTTGAATTACTAACATGATAATAATAAAAATAGTGACAATATTTACCCAAGCTATCATAATTGTGTTCCTATAAAACACAGTTATTTCTATTAGTAAAGCATTCGTCATTACAGCTAGTTATATAAATACCTATCTTCCTTCTTCTAGGTTACAAAATCTTAAGGAGCCAAAAGTGATAGTCATCTTTCTATACAAAGAAATCAGAGCTAGCAACAGTAGCTAAAATGTCTGTAGAATTAAATTGTTACAAAAATACTTAATTATGCAAATCAAAAGACTGACCTAAGATAATTTTATTGATTTAAAAGAAAAATGTTTTTGAGGAAAACTCAAAGCATTTTACTAAAAATTGGAAAAAACAAAGAGCTGGCCAGATGTAATACAAAGTACAGTCATTTTTCCACTGTTACCCTTTGATTATTTCAGAGTTTTGCCTTATTTCTTAGTAACTACAGTCACTAAGTAAAGCCTGGTCCTTACTCTAGTTTTAAAATATGATCATTCATGGAAAATATAAGGTAAATGGATGATGCTGTTTTATCCATCTTTGCCCAAACATATGCATTTTTGTTTACAGTTTGAACATGGTAAAAAAAAAAAAAAAAAAAGTTCTGGGATCAGTAATGTAAGAATTTTAAAACATATGTGCAAGACATGAATTAAATATTCTCAATAATGATAAATTTTACTTGATCTTCTAGTCTTTTCTTTCCAGTTTGCTTACCCTTGCTTTCCTAAGACTCTCCTGAGTCAAAGATTTTGTTGCTATGAAAAAATGAATACAATATTCCTACGACTAATTTGTGACTGAAGTAAATTCACTCTGAATGTGTAAAAACTAAAAATAATAATTCAGATGTCTTTGATAAATGTTCACAAGAACATGCATTCATGTATAATAGTAGGAAAATAGCCAAATGGACAACAGATAAGAATATGACTCAACAGCATCTCAACCTCAAATGGAAAGTGAAAGTAACCAAATCTATATAGAAAGATAGGTAATGTTCTATGTTAGTCATGGTCTATTTTAACCTTCTTAAAACGGTCAAATTCTTAAAAAAAACAAAAAACAAAAAACAATTACCTTTTTAGTGACTGCCCTAGTAAACAATAAATACTATTGTATTCCTTAAATTAAGTGTTTAAAGTTACACACAGTTATAAAATCACATTCCAAAAGAAAGGCCCCTGGGTATTTATATGAATATTAAATAAAAAGATGAAGATATCTCTTTAAATTTGCGGCACCATTTAGCAGACTTGCTTAAAAAACACAGTGTGCTATTTATTAATTTATCTACAAAGGTGAAGATTTTCTTTCAAATGTGCCTTCATTACACTCATCATGCAGTACTGAATAGCTTGATATCAAAGTGTACCACCACCACGTATATCTAACAGGGAGAGCTTAGCTCTGGATTGTAAAATCTAAGCAGAGGCCTTTAAAATGGCTTGTTTAGATTAGTTAGAGGACCTCTGAGTTAGCTGGTGAAGTAAGTATCGTTAGGAATGTGCACAGCAATTGCCAAAGCAATGGAAGAAAGTTATCTGTCATATCCCTTGAACTGAGAATGAAATCCTATTTTAAAACAGCTGCTACAGGCTAAAATCACAGATGTCTTTTTACACAATAGGGCTAAAAGTTTATATACCTTACCTACATTAAGGAATTAATCACTTCTAAAGAGGTTAGCTGTTTAAAGTAATTCATTCTATTGTCATTTTTCTTTAATTCTCTATAATACAGTAATTATATTCCTAATATACATTTGTTTTGCAAAGCTAATACTTTCATACATCTTTCTAAAATATAGTTTCATATAGATTAATCTATTTTATATCTACAGTCCACACGGGGTTATATAAATATTTCCAAGATTATATTAGCCATACCTTACCTCAACTCTTCAGAGTGAAGTTCTGATTGTTACTAAAAGAATTACATGTGCTCCGTTTTTATCCTTAATTTAAATCATGAAAGAATTCATATCCTACCATGTACTAAATGATTATGAGTCACTAAATACCTGTTAGTAGATTTATTTTCCAATCTACTCAAAAAAGATACAAATAATAAAGTTTGCCAGTAGAAACAACTACTCAACAAATTATTTTAACAAACAATAAAAATAAATGTGGTCTTTGCAAGCAATACTACAACAACAAAAAATTATATTTTCTTGTAGGAGTTGAGAGAAGGCATGGATTCATTCTATTCTACAGATGTCTGTCATTCCTGCTATGGAGTCAAAGGGTCAGACTGTTACATAGTAAGACTAGTCTTCCTTTAATTATAATAACTAAACACCTCTGGATTTTAGTGTAAGCAAAAGAAAGGTAACTTCAAATATCTAACCAATTGCACATGGAATTATTTCCTGGAACAAGGTCTCACTTCATTTATTATGATTTAAGACTGCCACCTAGTGGATGAATCTTCTTTAAATTCTACACTGAGACTTCAAGAGTTTACATTTTAGCATTTACGAATGACAGGTTTCATTAATGTTTCTTTTAGGAACTAAAAAGAAAAACAAAAAACTTTCATAATGCTTTACGTTTACTTTCTATGAATTTGTTACAGATTATTTAGATTGGAACATTACATAATTATTTAACAAGACAGTTATTCTATCACTTTCTTCAAATCATAAACTCAAAAGCACTATTTCTGAATTGTGAAAAGTATGACATACTATAGGTCAATGTTCTTTACCTTCGTGGATGTTGACCATCTATACATGAGTTTATTTAAAGAAAAGTAATGCTTGCCACAACAACATTTCAGTTAAGGAGCTTGGGATAAATCCAATATGCTTTGATGTTTCTCAAGTTTCTATTAAATAATAAAGTTTTGAAACAAAAGTTAAAGTGAAGAAGAAATTCAGTAAGCAGAGTGAACAGTAAAAATTCAAAATACTACTCTGTCTTCCTGTGTCCTTTCCCACCACAGTGTACTGTTTAAAGTTCCACAACTATTATCTTCTTCCTCTTGTTCTTTGGTGAGTTCTACAAAAACCTGAATGAAAGAAAATAAATTAATAAAGTAGTCTATATCTCAGAAAACTGTTAACTAAATCATAAAATGATATAAAGCAATTTCTAATTATATTAACAAGTACCAAGAGATTTATTATATTAATACTATTCAAACAGTAAATTATCTCTATTAACTGCATGCAAAACTGAACGTTTCTTTAGAGGATAAGTTATTTGCTAAATTATTAAGTAGCACTGTCCTTAAAAATAATTTATAATTCAGATACTTAATATGAAATGCCATAACCAACTCAGTTTCTTTACCAAATTAAAAAACTACTCAAAATAAGTAATTTGAAATTAATTTAATTATTTCATACTGCATACATCCAAAATTTTTCAATGTAAAACATTCTTTAAAAAGCTGGGAAAAAAAGATGGAAAATTTAAATTTGTTTAAAATTATACACAATTTCAAAATGCTATAGGTGTGGCAGACTAGGTCTGCAATTCCAGCCTTTCGAGGCTGAGGTAGGAGGATCACTGAGTTCAAGGCCAGCGTGGCTAGTCAGTGCACAATCAGTTCAAGGCTATCCTTACTCCACAGTAAGATTCTACCTTAAAAACAGGATTATTTTAATTATTCTATAATAATATCATAATAAACCCAAATAATTGCTATTATTCTATACTATAAATAATTTTTAAATTTAACTTTACAGTACCTGTTCCAGTGTTGCCTGAGAAAAGCTATATTCTTCAACTGAAAAAGTATGCTTAGCTATTAAAACATAAACAGTGGTTTAGTTATTAATATTTTAAAAGATTAAAATAATAACCATTAAGTTAGCTAATAACATCTGTTTAAAAGACCTCTGTAAACAACTCATTGAAATTTGAAGCTGCAAAAACATTATTTTCCTGTCTTCCCTACACCAACAATTCTTCTATTGTTCTACATACTTTATACTTAATGCTGCTCAATTCATTCATCTTTTCCTTTATCTTCTTCCTTGTGAATCTTTTTTTCATGTTCTCCTTGATTTCTGCTCCATAACTCCCATCGCTCTATTCCACTAAAGTTTATTCTGGTCTCTTAAAACTATATTCTTAAAACTGTATTATCTCCATGTTTTATAATTCAAATCCTTTTGTAATCTAATTTAATATCAAATGTCTGCTATTATATTGATTCCTTTCAGCAGCTCAAATATTTTTTGATCATACAGAAATTGGGAAAGCAAAAATTTTATCTTACTATATGACATTTATTACACCTCATAGATACTATATATAAAAATACTAAGATACTATAAATGAAAATAATTAATGTTTGATCCTTAGGTATTATAGGGCTATGGAAGTATTAGGAAATCTTTGTGTATGCAGCAATTCATATAAAAATAATCCTATATTCATTTTGAAAGGTATTAGTGATAAATCTTATTCACAAATGTGGACTGTTTCACAGTTTTAAAATATCATAAAACACTTCTACGTGAACCCTTACCCAATTCAAGATTTATTTCTTGCTACTGCCACAGCATATCGTTATGCTACTCATCATTTACTTTTAAAGGCTGAAATTCAACTGGCTTTTTTAAAATTCTAGGGAGTGTCCACAATGAGTTCAGTTCAACTATCACTAGAGACTTGATACCA